>JZKD02S2295990.1:213973-259191 GCA_000966675.3 Picea glauca | reverse complement strand
TATTTATTTTTTAAATTAATGTTTTATTAATTTTTTACCCTAACCCAATTACTAACCTAATTACTAATAATTAACGCTATTAATTTAAACTAATTAAGTATTTATTATTAACAAGCCTAACCTAGTTTTATTACTCTAACTACACTAATTTAATTTAATTAACACTATTATTCTAATTAGTGTTAAAAATTTCCACTAACCATTTATTACTAACCTAATGTTTTTCATCCTAAGATTGTTTAGGCATGTAGGGACGAAAATGGTGAAGGGGTGAAAAAATGGAGGGCGAGGGCATGAAGGGTGCGACAGGGTGATGAAGGATTGGGCGAAATGGATGGAGGGAGATAGTGAAATCAACCGAGCCCAACAAGCCATATGTCTTCATCATGAGAGAAATGTTGAATAGATAGTTGAAGAATCAAGTCACATGTGATTACAGGACCCCAATAGAGTAGAACCCTTCCATGTTTGCTACACATTCTGGGTTTGAAAAGAAACCTAATATCTATCAACAAGATGAGTGATGCAGGGGTGCACACTCTATTTCAAAAGGATTCATTTAGTATGGTCAGAGGTGAGATGGTCCTAATGAAAGGAGTTTGGATTGGAACCCTATACACGTTATTATGGAGTGTTGACTCAATTGGATGCAATGCCATCATTGTTCCTGAAGTCGACAAAAATTTGACTCGACTCGACTCAAATCAGGCTGAGTCGATTCATACCAAATCAACAATTCATAATAAAGTTGACCCAACCATTATATGGCATAAGAGGATGGGACACATTGGAGAAAACAGACTTCGAGCTATGCATAACAAAGGTATCATCAAATATTTTCTTGAATGTAATTTAGAAGTCGAATTTTGTAAACATTGTATATATGGAAAACAATTTCAGGTGAGGATCCCATTTGGAGCGAGAAGAGAAAAGGGGATTCTATAGTTGGTTCATAGTGATGTGTTTGGCGTTGTTTCAATGACTTCACTTTGTGTATCCATGTATTATTTCTCCTTCAGAGATGATTTTTCTAGGAAGACATGGATATATTTCCTAAGAAAGAAAGAAGAGTTTTTCGAGAAATTCAAAGAGTTTAAATCTCTTTTAGAAAACCATACAGATAAGAATATTAGGTGCTAAGAACTGACAATGGTCGTGAATTTGGAAATGAATTTTATCACTTTTTCATGCAGTGTGGCATAGCACACCGAAATACTACACCATATACCCCACAACAAAATGGATTTTCTGAGAGAATGAACATAACATTGATGGTAAATGCAAGGAGAATGCTCAATGGGGTTGGATGCACACAATAAATCTAGGTGGAGGCATTTGACACTGCACAATATCTAGTGAATATGTCTCCTTCTTCGGTGCTAGTTGACACGACTCCACATGAGGTATGGTCTAGTAAGAATCCTTCATTTTTTCATCTCAAATTATTTGGTTGTTATGCATTTGTGCATGTTCCCAAGGAAAAGAGGAGCAATCTAGAAAAGAAGGTTGTCAAGTGTACTTTAATTGGATACACATAAGGAATGAAAGGATATAAGATCTAGTATTTTTCATCAAGGAAAATAGTGTATAGTTGAGATGTGTTCTTCAGATAAGTTATAAGTAAGCCCTAGCCTAAATAAATTGTTCAAACAAAGAATAATCCATAGAAGGCGTGGTTTGAACTAAGGAATGAAGAACACAATTCAAATGAGTAGACTGAATTAAAAGAAGAGGTGGAACAACTGAACCTGATTGTAAGGAGGTTAGAATGAGTAAGAAAACTATTTGAAAGGTATAATTTTCCTGACTTCCATTCCGCATTTGTGTTAACTACCACCGACAATGAGCCCAATTCAGTCGAGGAGGAAATCGAATCAGCAGAGGGAAAACTTTGGAAGGACACCGTGGTCAAAGATATGGAATGATTGCACAAGAATGAGACATGGGACTTATTCAAATTACCTAGTGGAAGAAAGCTTGTCGATAGAAAATGGGTATTCAAGAAGAAGATGAATGCAACAGGTCAAGTCGAGAAATTCAAATCTCGACTGGTAGTAAAAGGATATTCCCAAGTCAAAGGAGTCGAATTTAGTGATATTTTTTCTACTGTTGAATAATTAAATTAAATTCCATTAGAGTAATAATGTCTTTGGCTGCAACATTTGATCTATAAATAGAACAAATGGATGTAAAGGAAATGTTCCCACATGGGGACCTAGAAGAAGAAATCAACATGAAACATCCTGAAGGATTTTTAGTAAAGGGAAATAAATATTTGGTGTGCAAATTGAAAAGATCCCTTTATGGTCCAAAGAAATCACCAAGGATGTGCTAGAAAAATATTGACACATACATCCTTAGTTTTGTGTTTGTGAGAAGCAAAGTTGATCACTGTATATAGTCTAAAGAAGAAGGTGGGAGTTTCATATAGTCCAAAGAAGAATAAATCAGTTGGATGAGTAAGTGACATATGATTGTATCATTTTCAACAACAGAATATGAACACATGGAAACCACTCATGGAAGTAAAGAAGAAGTATGGATGCAAAGGTCATGTTCACGAATCGAGTTTGAGTAGAGAGATATGAAGTTAAGTTGCGACAATAAAAGTGCAATATTTCTAGAAAAGAACCCAAGTTACCGTTCTTAGACTAAGCACATTGATGTACAATACCATTCTGTGAGAGACATGGTGGAAATAAACAAGGTGTTGCTGGAGAAAGAAGAAACATTGGAAAACATAGTAGACTCTTTGACCAAGTCTATGAGTTCTAAGAAGTTCTCTTGGTGCAGCGAGGCAATGGTAATTGTTTCCCTGGGTCTATGAATGAGATTTCATGGATCTCCCTATTTCAAAAAAGAAAACACCAAGTGGGAGAATGTTGGTTTGTTATACTGTTTGTAGTGAAAGTCTAGTCGAGGTGGATCTACTGACAATCAAGGTCTAAGGAATTGACATCAATATGAAGGTTGAGATGGTTTGAATGGGTAAAGTCGAAGTCAAAGATATCGACAACAATTTGAATGTTGACGTGGCTTGATTGAGTAAATTTGAATTTGAATACATCGAAAACAAGTCAAAGAGTTCAACTAACAAGAGGTTGATAGGTGGGCGTGTGGAAAATGACTGAAGACAAAATGAAGGTTGACTGGTAGTCAACTAGTAATTCGACCTAGTAGTCGACTGTGAAAGAATACCGAGATTCATGGAATTTTTAGCCAATGATCTACGTGGATCTGTAACCATCTTTGGGAACCTTTTCTTTAATTTTTTTCCTATTGTAAATCCTATAAAGAAGGCATGTTGTAATTTTGTAAAAGATAATGAATCAGTTATCATTATTTAGAGGTTGTTGGTATTGTAGATGTAAGTCGAATTGGCTATAGGGTTGTTCTTGTGTAAATAAATAAGGTAGGATATCGATTGTTTCTTAGGTGTAGACCAAGGTTAGGAATGTAACCTTTTATTATGAATGAATAAGACAACAAGATAGCGGAACGCTCAAGGAATGTTGGTTTTCTTGGTTGGGTTTCCAGGGTAAAATCTTTGTGTACTGTGTGTTTTCTTTGTCATTTACTTTCTTTTTAAAATATTTCTTCCTATATTCTTATAGGTTTAGGGTGGAAGTGTTCCTCATTTCCTAACATGGATATGATACACAAGAGGGAAATTGATAAAGAAGGGATTGATGGAGTGACATGGAGTGGGGAGCTAAGTTATTTAAGTGAAGAAAAATGGAAGACTGTTCAAAAATCTAATCTATGCTTCCTAAGCATAAATTCATACCCCAATGTACCCTATCTGAACAAGACATGTGACTAGTTTTGAAGGGACATGAAAGTGGTTGAGGAAGTTAATGGTTATTTATGGATTGGTATTTTGGAGAAGAAAAGGGCCAATTAAATGATTGACAACATGAAACCACAGATTTTCTCCTTCATAATGGGAACTGTGGGTTTCGGGTTGTGTTTTTTAGGAAGCCCATGAGAATCCAAAGGATATTAGTGGAAGAAGATACCAGAGGTGGAAAAACATCACCAAAGACCACACAATTTAGTATAAGGATAAAAAAATGTTGCTTAATGGATAGAAACCAAAATTGGTAAGGGGAGGTCACTGAGGGACTATATAACATATAAGGGACTCCCTCGTGTAGAGGACATCCGGTTGAGAAACCACCTAATAAACCCATAGAATCCCAAGCTCAGTGGTAAGGGGGGAACTTTTGTTATTTTCGGAGGAGGAAGGAGAGTAACCTTCCTATATCATCTCAAGTTTGGAGTCCATATGAAATCATTCCCCTTGTGGTATCATGGCTTGGCAGAGGGGTGGCATATTGTAGGAAGGAATTTTGTAGTGTTCCCTAAGGTTGGGAGGAAAGGTGTCCTCTCTTAGTCAATTGGTATTAATGATTTTCCCTAATAAGATAAGTGTATAACTTGAATTGTTTAATTTGTGCATAAATGATGGATGCATGTAATTATATGATTTATGGTACATGTAAATTCTTTTGATTGGCAAATGAATCTCTAAATAATTTGGGTGGACTGATGTTTCCAATGTCAACCTGTTAAATTGTGAAAATGAATAAGTATGGGAACTGTATATCCCTATGGACCTCATGGATTGAGAGGAAAGCTGGCAATGCAGGGACAAAACATCATATAATTGGTGATGCAGAAGTTATTTTGACCGGAGAGATCCCTATGAGAAAAGGAGGACCGTGATTCATAAGGTAGTTGCTATCTCTCTGTCGAAATATTGCAAGATATGAAAGATCTTCTTTCCTTATACAATCTAAAGGAATTTTATGGTCTTAGATTTTTTTTTTGGCCCCTATAGATTTGGAAAAACACATGAAGGAGTTCCTAAATTCTTAATTCTAGAGTTGGATTTCTTTCCTGAAAAAAATCTGAGTCCAGTCGGGGTCACTCAAAGTCATTGTATCAGTGTAGAGAGAATATATAAACAGTTGGTCGAATGGGGTACCCATCAGAGTAATCAATGGCTAGGTCACAACAAGACTCCAATGAGGCAGATCTATAGTCGATGAGAATGGCTTATTCGTTAGAGTAAGGCTAAGGTGGACACTAGACCATTGGATCCAATTGATAGCCCATCAACATAAGGATAGTTAGGGATATGAGAAGTAGGTTAGAAGAGGGATATCGAAAACAAAGTTCCAAACACTCAATATCTCATAATGGGTGTCGTAGAATCACAACCATCATATCTCACGAGAACCATCCAAAGAGGGAAATCCTTCTACATTAATTAGTGATTAGTTGGAACCTTTGAGGCATGTTACATCCACCAGATCAAATGAAAAATGAACATTTGATTTGCTAGAGTAAATGAGTTTGGAGTGGATGAATCGAAGTAATCAGTGGAGCCGTAATGGAGATACTCCGATGATGATGAGTTCTGATAAAGGAATTAGATCATTTATTTCGAAAGGATGAGACTTTATCTCAGCCATGAATCGAAGTGTACCCAATGGGAATGATAAGACCATGACTCAATAGGAGTGTAACTAATTGTTGCATAGGACACTCCAATGAGATATAGATTCTTAAACTAGGGTATTATAGAGTCATTAGATCCCTAAGGAATCCATTTCCATGATTCCATCAGAGAGTTGAGCGACTCTAGTGAGTAAGTAATCTAATAGAATGAATCTTGAATTAGCTATAGGACATATAGATGAAGCCGATAAGGAAGGTTGACCATCCAATTAAAGTCTTAGGAATATTGGGCACCTCAACTAACCCTGAATAATCCTTTATCCATGAATCTCTTAATAAGAAACATAGATTATATTGTGATAAGGGAAGTCCTCACTTGGAAACCAATGTTCCCACATTACTCACCCAAGAGAAAAGAAGGAAGAAATCGACAACCTAAACAAGGGATAGGGGTTTGGGGATGTTAAGCTTACTCCATCACCAAGTTTGTGCATGAAAATGATTTTGAGCTAAGTATTCCCCCCTTCCTTGGCTTGCACCTAGTGTTCAATGTGGACCTCCTTTGGCCATACTTTCCACCATTATTGGACACATCAAAGATATCAGAGAAATTGAAACTAACATAGCTCAACCATAAATACGTGGAACATGAAACCATTGACCACATCATGGAAACACATGTTAAGGGAACTTGCCAACAAAGGATCAATCTTTATCATGTTTTCAAAGAAGGGAAACTCCTACACCAAGTTAAGTGGCTCACCTGGGGAAACGTTCAGGACAAGTTTCCCCATTTTATGGGGGCACTCAATGCAATGGAGACCATTTATTCCTAAGGGGAGAGGAATTATCTAGGTGGATATCGGTGGCCACCCACCTATTCGACTACCTCAAAGAACAATTTTACATTTTGGCAATTGTTCTACATTGTTTTAGGTCTTGAACTTTTGGGGCCATTTTGAGGCCTCAAACAACGTTTTCTAGGAACTTCTAAAAGGAATCTTCTAGTTTAAACGAAATGTTTACTTCTCATATATAAATTTCCAACGGTCTATCGAACACACCAAATGGATATCATATGCAAAATTTACAACCTTAGGAAGTTGGCATACCAACTAGTCCCATCAGGGCCCACAAGCCTTTTGGTGTTCCGTCTCCTAGGGTTAGGTTTCTAGATGTTTAGGGTTTTCTCATTGCTTCTTTATGATAAAAATTCATTTCAACAATATTGTAATGTTCTTTGGAAAATTCACGTAGATGTCACATATATTCTCAGAGATAAGCTATCGACATTCGAGCGAGTTGGTTTCATTCTGCATTTTTACAGTTCAACACATTTCATTTCTTAATAGAATTCAAGTTACATTGTATCTTTGTGTTCTTTTTATAACTCTATATTTAATTTTGTTACATTTATAAATCTGTATCACACCCATAAGAATTAACTTGAGGTTTGAGTTTTGAGGAAGAATATCTTTCAAAACAATCAGAAGAAAATATTCATTCATTCCCTACACATGAATTTCATCCACAATTACATGTAGTACAAATTTTAATTCCCTATCCATGGGAATTCTTGTGACCAAACGTGATAATATTGGTAACCATCTAGAGACCTTTTCTCAATCAGTTCAATTAAGTGAACTCTATTATATTAAATCATCAATCCAGATTCGTAAACTAATGAAGTGCATGAAAAATGTATGCAGATGTTAGCTTCTAATCTATCTCTAAATCATTACTATGAAAAATAAAAATTGTTCATTGTTTAGTTACAAAAATAGAGTTTCTTCTTAGGTACATAAAAAAGAGTAGATGCAATATTAAAGAAACATATTTAATGAAAAACCATAGAAATGATTCTAAACACTTGAAATTATTAACCTATTGGTTTATTAGTCCCAATACAATTATAAGATTTCAATCATATTGTTTAATGAAGGTTTATGTAATTGAAGTAAAACAATATTTATTTCGTCAACAATTTATTTGCATTAGTATATCTTTGTGTTATAGATAGAAATCATAAACACACAATGCTCTTGCATCTTGGACTAATCAACATTATAGGTATGTTTAACAAATCCTTACTTGTGGCCCAACATAAAGATAAATCCAAGCATCAAAAGGAGAAATATCCTCACAAAACAAGCAAAACAAGGGTCCCAAACCCTTTTCTCTAGCTTATACTCCTAGTGGTGATAAAGAACAAAAATAAAAATATAAGAAGATTGACGAGAATTCAATTTTTGTGGGTGATATGGTCATCTAGTGTCTAAATATTTTAAAACGATGAAAGCATTCAAAGAGACAGTGAAGAATCACAACATCAAAATTTATTCTTCTTCGTGTAAATATTCCCCCATTATGAAGAAATGGTATCCATTGCATCAAGTTCCCTAATCATATGGGGAAAGTTATGCTAAATTTGTCTCATAGTGAGCCACTTTCCTTGGTGAAGAAGTTTCCCTACTTTGATGAATAAATAGAGTTGTATATTCTATTGGAGGTTTCCTATCATATATATTTCTCAAGGTGGTTAGGGTTGAGTTCCATATGGGCCATGTGCTCAACTACCTCTAAGGTGTCTAGTAGAAGTGGAAAATATGGGAAAAGGAGCTCCACATTAAAGACTAGATGTAGGCCAAGGAATGGGGGAATACTTAATTCAAAAGCATTCTCACCTACAACGTATGTGATGGTAAGAACCATATCAAAGTGGGTGAAGCTTGCGAGGGGGTTCTACAAGGTGCTCCTTTTTCAAATGTAACCAGACCTTATCACCAACTTAACACTATTGTGGAACCCAACATTGGTCATGTCATTGCCTGTACTTGGCATTGGCTTTCTGCACAATGTCATGGACTTATTGGAAAATGTGTTGAATCCTTTCAACAAATATTTCTTCCTTACAAGACTCAGTTGACTATGGGAAGATTCTTCCTATGTGAATGCAATGGGAAGATATATGTTAATTGGGGTGAATGGTTGGAACCCCAAGAACACTTAAAAAGGGTTGTGGCTAGTAGAGATATGAAGGAATTAGAGCTATGAAGTTATTGATTGTAGCTATCTTGAACATAAGGAATACTCTCATCCCATGTGCAGGGATTTTTTGAGTTGTATAGTCTCAAAATATGCACAATAATTATGTTTACTACCTCTGTATGTCCATCGATTTAGGGATGGAAGGCCATTGGTTTGGTGAGCTTGATGTCCATCAATGACTATATACTGGACTGGAATGAAATCAAGAACCTACTATCATGATATAAAATAACAATCTGTGGTATCTCGAAATGAACCAAAACATGATCGAAGAAGAGCTTAGCAGTGGCCTTGGGTATGATACTCTTCCTGCAGGGTGTCAAAATTGTCATCTTAGAGAATCGATCAATGACCATGAATACATAGTCAATATGATTCTTGGTTGAAGGTACATTGGACATGTAATCCATGGAGATGGACTCCCAAGACCTATCAAGAGTAGGCATAGGGGTGTATAGCCCCTATTTCTTAATGGAGAGTTTGACAATGGTATAGGTGGTGCATGATATGATACTCTTGTTGACATCTTGTCAAATCTTTGTCCAATAATTTGTGGTACTTCTACTTTTTTTTCCATGCCAAAGTGTCCTAGAACCCCACTATAATGAGCTTCCCAAATCAACTTTTCATGTTCACTTGAAGGAGCACAAAGATGGACCAAATGGCATAGTAGTCCATCCTCGAGATGAATTTCTGCAACTGATGTGCTTACACCTATTGTTTGATACATGGTAGTGAAATCAGGATGACTATCATATAACTAGTACCACATTGAGGTCTCATGCTCACAAGAGTTGAGCACCATGGTTATTGATGCAACTAGAGGTCAAATGAGGCAGTCATCAATTCAATTGGTGCTACCCTTATAGTACTTGATGTTCAAATAGAATTGTTGTAGGTATGTGGACCACTTATGGTGGTAGTCATTTTGTAACATCCATTTTTCCATCATGAATTGCATAGGCTTGTGATCAGTTTGGATGATCGTTTCCTTTCCAAAAATGTAACACTTCCACTGTCAGCATGCCTACATAATGGAGTACATATCATTGCCATAGGTGAGATACCTACGAACAACATCAGATATTATTTCTCTATGATAAGCAATTGGATGACCTTGCTAAGTGAGGATGGCACCCTTAACATAGTCTAAGGCATATATATCGATATTGAATGATTATTATAGATTTGTAAATGTGAGGAAAGGTTCGGAACATAGGCAATGTGTTATCACTAAAATTTCATCCACAAATGGTTACAGGAATCTAGCATCTTCAAACAGCTATGAGTCCACCCATGGACCAAAATTACCAAAAAGATATTTCCAAAAAGTCCAAAACTATACAACCAATTATAAAATCAAGGTGCGCTATGACTACATAGGGCACGCGCACACATGCACCATCCAGAAATGCAAGAAAAGTGCACATGCGTGATTGTGGTCTCTAAAAGCTATGCACACCTGAGAACGATGCATTTATGAGATTGGTCGACCTCCCACCCAATTATGGTTCAACTTTTAAGTTGATTTGACATCCAAATCTCAGCTGGATCCAACTAGGTGGCTAGTCAAAGACCTAAAGGTGCCCTAAAGAACCCCTTTTCACACTAAAATTTGGTTGCACAATACCTCAAAGTGGTGCTATAAAACAAGGCCATGGGTGCACTACTTTTTCAAGGAATTCATTTGCAAGGTTATGCTCTTGCTATTCTCTTGGGGAATCCTATTTTCTCATCAGGAGCATACTAGCATCATTACATTTGGGCAATCCACCTCACCTTTTGAGTGGATTAGATTGGGATTCTTTCACCATTTCTTTCAAGTTTCAAAGTTGTAAGAAGAGCTCAATTGTGGGGTTCCAAGAACCCTCCCTTGGAGGAAGAAGGGACCCAAAGTCCTCTTTCTTTTTGGTGTTTTATTTTCACTAATATAATCCTTTCCATTGGTGACATGAGTTTGGTTTGTTCCTTGTTCTTATGTCCTTATGCTCAATAGTTTAGTTATTATTTCATTTTCTAGTTTAATTCTTAGCTTAGTCTTTTATGTTTCTTTTTCTAACCCTTTCCTTCACTCCTGTATTGCTTAGCTAACCCAACTAATCTTGTAAGCACCTCCGTTTTGACCATTTAGGTGACAAAAGAGGCGCAACATATTGATGACTCCACTGGGGAAAGGTATCAATTTCCTACCGCATTTGGGTTTTTCTAGCTCCTCTTTTGGTTTATTTAACCTGCAGGTGCCATAACCGACCCAAGATGACCTGCAAAACATCCAATTCAAAGCTGAGTTGAGAGAATTCCATCTGAAATTTTCTTCACGGCTGTGTGACAGCTATGCATGAGTTTATTGCCCCACAGTCATGCATCGTGCACACGTGCGCCAAAATTACTGTGTTATTCAACGCATTTTGTGCACCTATGCCCAAAATCCTCTTTCATTTTGTGCATTGGCACCCATTGCACCTCTATCTACTCTGAGACCCGTGCACCTATGCAAAAAAATACACATTGTAAGCCTTTTTGTGATTTGTGGAAGGCCCCTAGCCGTCTTACAAATGATCCCATGCATGCTGAAATCTGCACCACACTTAGTTCCCTCTTCATATAAAGGGATTAGTCAAAAACACATAAGCACTTAGGAGGTTTAAAAATCATTATTTCCTCTTTTTCTTTCATTTTGCCACATGGATGGCTTGCTTTGACTAAAGAGTATAAGTTGGAATCATTTGTAATCACATAAAACTTGCATTGGGACCAGAAATTGGATAACATTCATCTAGTATGCTCTTCTCTCACACTTCAAAGCGACCTTGAGAATCAGAAAAAGGTTGTAGGAAAATTCCATCTCCCTTAAAAAGACTAAACCTTTAGGAGAGGACAACAACCCCCTCGGGACTCCTCTTAGTTTATTTTTCAAACATAGCTCAAGATTGTAATGGGCCCATACATGCCCATATTCTACAAAGATAGGATAGTGTTGAAATTTAATTTCTTAGATTAAAACACTAGGGAAGTTCAAAGGTTTTTTGTAATGGGCCCATACATGCCCACATGATCACAATCTAGGATAGTTTCAAAGCTTTCTTAGAATAGTTCACAATAGGGAGTTAAAGGAATAGTAAAGGACCCACATGTCCACATGCTAGTTTCCTCAGGACTTTTGAATTATTCAAGGTTGTACCAAAGACATTTAGTTAATTAGGTAATCAACACTTGTAAGGACCAAGCGAAGTCCACATGCAGCAAGGTGACACCTAATTTATTAAAAATTGGCACACTTTCACTCATTTCACACACAAAAGTCACCCTTCACTCACATAGTTTCCATCTCGAAACGTGGAGGTTAAAGTAAGTTACCTCCAAAGGGATTCTGAAACACCCCACCCTTTTCATGATGAAACTATCCACTCCCATTTAATTTCAATGAGATTGGCTCACATCCCCAATCTCTCAAACAAACACATCTAAATTTTTTTCTAAAAAACTCACTAAGTTTTCCTCCACAGGAGGTGCCAAAATAAATCTTTTAGTCTAGGTAGGATTTCAGGGATAGGCATCCAAATAAATCCTTGTTATCTAGTTCTCACATTTCAAAAACAATAGAAGTTGTCAAATAGGGAGCTTTAAATCCTCCAAGTCAAGTGTTCCTAACACCATAAGGAAGGGAGATACTCGTGAAGGGTTGAAAGCTAAGGTCCAGTTTTTCTATGCGTCCCCCCTTGAGGCACCCACCTCTTGCACAAGATCCAACCCATGATCCATTTCTTAGGATGAAAACCTAAATGTCACATTTTGACTGAGGTACCTAGTGACCAAATTTTAGGACATCTACCTAGGTGGCAATTGTGGGCTGCAATTGCACCTTGATCGGATTTTTTGTGGTTGTTGGGAAATATACCTTGATTGGTATGTAGACAAAAAATCAGTGTCCCATGCGACTTTCAAGTCCTTGGCCAAATCATTTTTGACCTTCTTCTAATTACCAATCCACCATGACAATGGTCTTGAACTACTATCTAATTTTAAACAAACCTCATCCACACACATTGTTGATCACATTCATGAGTGGCATTGATGACGTAGTTTGTACAAAGAAAAAACCACCAAACAACAATGTCTTGATTGGTTTCTTATATCACTTGTCTCTCTCCTCGGTAAATATGTGTCTTCCACCTTCCCTCAATCAGAAGAAGAAGCCATCAGTAAGGCTCAACAATACAACCTCATCTATTCTCAATCAGGGTACTTGTACACAGTACTTCCTGATCTCCCAAAACCCATGCCATTTGGCCAAGATAAACCTGGGATGTCTCACTCAGTAGATGGATTGATTGGTAACACCACACACCACAATCCACAACCCCAACAACCACCAATGTATGGTACACCTCAATATCCGATGGCATATGGAGGAACCTCTTATTATCCTCCACCCCCTTATCAACAACCATACCCTATTTCCCTTCCTCCCCCCATCGGTGGGCCACAATAGGCACCCACAATACACCCACCTATCCAAACAAGTTCTAGTACTCCCTCTACCTTAGCCTATACTCTCAATACTAGCAAAAGCACCACGCCTTCCTATGTACCTTACAGATAATTACCACAAAATAATCCGTACTTTCTATTTCCTGGCCCTCCCCAACCCATGGCTCCACCACAAGGACACCCTCACGATGGGGTTAATTTTTTTCAACCCTCTCCCATTCAGCAATATCAAAATTTCAAATAGATGAATACGAAAAATCTGACCCATCATTTGAATAATGCCAAAAATAAAGGAAAAAATAGGAACAATAACAACCCAAGTCAAGGCATAAATCACCCCCAACAAAACCAACCTACTGGGGGCAACCAGAATCAAGGGACTCAGAACCCCTAGGGGGGAAATAGCAACAGACATCAACGGAAAAATAACAATAATCTTTGAACCAACTTCCCTTGTGCCTTTTGCGGTGATTTTTGTCATTATACTCATCATTTCCCCCAAAATCACTGATTTTAAATGGATGAAAGACTCAGTGAATGGACCACATACTCCAACACTGCCTGCCCCTCAATAGGCCCCACAATAATACGTGCAACAACAACCCCCAGCCATGCTGCAAAACCCCATTCCACACCAAGGAGTGATAAACACCTAACATGACATGCAGCCTACCCCACCACAGTTGGGACAGTATCTCAATCCAAACAATCCCGTAGATCGTACAATCCTCCTCACTAGTGAGGAAGAAATCCTTCTACAAACATGTAGTTGTCAATACCGTGCACCCATTGAATCTCCTCCCATTTCCCTAGAAACAATCTCGACACCAACGGGACCGCCTTTGATGATCCCTCGCCTTGACACAAAAACACTTCTTTTCATCCCTTGCATCCCATTATGTTGGAATGTCCACAACCCGCAGGTGAGGGCAGCTCATAATTACAATTTGGTCGATGACTTAGCACAGTCCCCAGCTACCATGTTAGTCTTAGAGGTACTTCAAACTTGTCTTGCTTAGTGAAAGTCATTACTTTCCTCCTTGGCGATAGTTGACCCCATGGATACCCAACTCATCACATTTGATATCGATAATAGAGAACCTTGTCTCCCTGCTCTCATCGTTTTTCAAATCCCAGTGAAAATTCAGAACATTACAGTTCATCGGTGCATCATTGATGAAGGTGCATCCACATGCATCATGTCCAAGTCAGTATGGAAGAAACTTGGCTCCCCCAAACTCATACCATCTTCCATTAACTTAAGAGCTTATGATGGACAACCATCTTCTCCTGAAGGGCTCTTCCAAAATGTCCCTACAGAACTCAGGGGCAAGACCATTCTCATTGACATTGAAGTTATTGATGCCCCACTTGATTACAATATTTTTTTTGGTCGTAGCTACATGTACGCTATGAAGGCAGTTGCCTCTTCCATCTTTCAAACCATGATGTTCCCTCATAATAGGAAGATCATTACCATTGATCAAGTTTCACATTATGAGCCTAACCCTTCCACCAACATCGATAAGATCCTCCCTTTCATCCATACTAATCATGAGATGTACCCACTCATTGAAATGGGGCCCAGAATTTTCAAAGACCCATCCTTGTTTGGAACTTACCATGGTGCACCACCTCTCCTTCATCCTTCCAATCAGGTATGTGTCATCTCATCCAAAGGAACTGACATTGAGGATACCCTTCCTCCCAGTGAGGTTTCTCTTATATCTGACGTCCCACTAGTTGCAGATCCCCTCCCTCACGAACCTCCTGCGAACTTGTCGACTCTACTAGTTCACGATTTCACTGCACCCCAAGGCTATATCCTAGTTTGGGAGATAATTCCCCAAGCCATTACTCAAATCCCCTTCTTTTAGCTCCCACTAGGTGTACAAGTGTTCCAAGTAGCCGCAACACTTACCCTCCCTAATATGGTGCTGGCAATCCCAGTTTGGTATTTACATCCACTAGAGATGGTTCCTCAACCATCCCTTCTCCCCCAAATAGAAGGAATCCCAATGTAGATTCCCATACTCACTCCTACCATTCCCCCTACACCCCCACTCACTAACCTCCCTGCCCCAGCTGGGGGCAGACAAAAGAAGAAGGAGCCCACAACTCCACTTCCCCCACGCGTCCAACTTCCTTGTGCACTATGTGAGAAAGATGGACACCCAACCAAAAAATGCCCATCTCTACCCAAGTTACGTAACCTAATTCAACTCAATCAAAAACCATCATCGTTCGTCACTTTATCAAGTGCTACCACTACCTCCCCTAATATAAGTAGCAAAGGACTGCGAAGCAAATTCGCGTGTGCCATATGTTCAGAATATGGCCATTGTACACACCATTGCCCAACGCTACCTCACTTCCGATAGACATTAGTAGCAGTATGCCAATGCTTCCAGCGCGAACACAATCCATCTACATTATCCCTACCAAACATCATTGACATCCATTATGTCATAACTTTAGTCAACGAATGTATGAGATGCCCTTTCTCTCTATGTGAATCCTTAGATCATTTCACATATCAATGCCCTATGATCATTGAATACAGGCAACACCACATGACTCTGATTCAAACTCCTACACCCCTTATAGAATTGATGATTGACCTTACCCCATCACTAGATATTTTTCATATTATTTCTCCTGAACTAGAAGCACTCCCTATTCCTCCATGGTTCTTGGATGACTTATATGAGGATTTACCCCAAATACCCCCAATTCTCCTGTTCATTTCCCCACAAAAATTTTACATCCAACTACCACTTATAATCCTCAGTATCTCGATATATGGTTTATGTCAAGTGAACCATCACAATCTCATTGCGTCATTCCCCCTGCTTCTTCATCACCAAAGGAAAACCAAATGGTAACAGTCACTGATATCACTCTTTTAGATCCTTTGTATTCCCGCCAATTCCACTGTGACAAGGACATACTCGAGGAACTAACCACCCCCAACTACCCATGGTACATGCTACACCATAGAGCACTCTTCTTTTCATAGGAATCCTTCAAGCCTCCTAACCAACACCCCATATATGCAGTCGAAACCAAGGCTTTTATCCCATCAGGGCATATTTCCTGGTTCAACAACCCCATCCCTGCCCCTGATGCTTTTGAAGAAGGAAATATGACCAACATTTCCCCTACCATCAAAATCGATATTTCCATTAAAAATGAAGTCGTCGAGGAAATTACCATTGGCACCGCATGCACCCTTGATGAAATCATCGCCTACAAAACCCTCTTCCAAGAATACCGAGATATTTTTGTCTGGTCATACATAGAGATGCCTAGCCTTGATCCCTCCATTATTGAACATCGCATAGACACCTAGCCCGATATCACACCGGTTCGCCAAAAACAACGACCGCTACACCCATCCAAAGAAGTGGCCATTAAAGTTGAGATTGACAAATTACGAGCGACGGGGTTCATCTACCCCATCGCCTATACCTCATGGGTTTCCAACCCTGTACCCGTTAACAAAAAGCAGGGAACTATCCATGTATGCACAGACTTTCGTGATCTCAATCACGCTTGTCCCAAAGACAACTTTCCAATGCCTTTCATTGATCAAATTATCGATGACTCCGTAGGCCAGGAGGCTCTATCCTTCATGGATGGTTTCTCTGGCTATAACCAAATCCAAATTCATCTAGTTGATCAATACAAAAATACATTCACCACCCCTTGGGGTACTTTTGCATATCGGGTCATGCCTTTTGGCCTAAAAAACGATGGTGCAACTTTCTAATGGGCTATGACATACATTTTTCATGATCTGTCTCATATCCTCCTCGCATACTTGGACAATCTCACTGCTCGATCCAAAAAATACACTCAACATCTCGATGATTTATGGATCATCTTCCAATGGTGTCTTCAGTACAACATCTGCTTGAACCCTCTCAAGTGCGTGTTCTACGTCACTACCAAGCACCTCCTCAGATTCATCATTTCCCAAAGTGATATTACTGTGGATCCCCTCAAAGTCCAGGCCATCATAGAAATTCCACCCCCTCAGAATTTACACCAACTCCAAAGCCTACAAGGAAAAGATAACTTTTTACAGTGACTTTTCCTAGACTATGCCACTCGAGCACACGGTTTCCTTCGCTTACGATGCCATGACATCCCATTCCACTAGGATGAACATGCCCAAAAATATTTCAATGATCTTAAAATGGCACTCTCCAATGCCCCTTTAATTACTTCACCCGACTATAATCATGACTATATCCTCTACATATCAGCGTTAGCCGTCTTAGTAGCATGATTTCTCATTCAAATCAGCGATGATGATCGTGAGCATGTCATTTACTACATTAGCAAAAACCTCTCAGGGCCACCCTTGAAGTATAATCATGAAGAGAAACTAGCCCTTGTGGTTGCCCTCGTAGTCTAGAAACTATGCCATTACATTCTGCTTCGCACAATGAAAGTCATAATAGATTCCAACCCCATGCAGTACTTGCTCAGTCGTTGGAAAATTAACGGTAAATTTTCCCGATGGATCGTTATCCTTCAAGAGTACAATCTTGAATTTTCAACACCCAAGAGAAAGAAATCTCTCGTCCTCGTCGAACTTGTCATAGCCTTCCCCTCCGATACTACCAGTTCCCCCATCAATACTGACTTCCCTGATGAAAATCTCTTTTACATCACTTTGGATGATGCTTGGTATGATGACCTCCTCGTCTACCTCCGAACTCAAAATTTCGGTAACCACCTCTCATGAGATAATAATCGTTGCATCCACCACCAAGCCCCCCACTATATCCTCATCGAAGATATCTTATATTAGTAAGGGATCGACACCATACTCCGTTGATGCTTGACTATTGACGAGGCCAATAGAGTCTTGAATGACTACCATAGTGGCACATCATCTGAGCATGTTACTTTTGGCCTACATTGTTTCACGATTGCATTCATGCTGTGAAGAAATGTGATAAATGTCAACTTTACGCCAACAAAGCACAAGCACTGCCTTCTCTTCTCCACCCAGTCAATACTACAGGCCACTTTTGTAAATGGGGCATCGACTTCATGAATTGTAACCCCCCATCCAGCAATGGACACAAATACATCATTGTCACAGTCGATTACTTCACAAAGTGGGTTGAAGATATGTCTACCTTCAACAACACTGTTAACACCACTGCACATTTTTTCTTTAATCATGTCATATATTGCTTTGGAGTGCCACTCCAACTAGTCTCTGATCAAGAGAAACATTTCGAGAATGAGATTTTCGTCGAACTCTCATCCTAGTTAGGATTCTCCCACGAGTTCACCTCACCATATTACCCTCAGTCAAACGGACAGGTCAAAGAAATTAACAAGGTCCTCAAGTCCATGTTACCGCACACGGTTAACAAACATAAGACCAATTGGCATCATATGTTATTTTCCATGCTATGGGCTTATTGTATGGCCATGAAAATGACCACTGGTTTCACACCAATTCATCTAGTCCTTGGGTTCGAGGCCACTCTTCCTATTGAGTGAGAAATTCCCACCTTGTGAAATGCAATTGAGCTATTACCTGACACTGCTCCAATGGAGCAACATTTTTTGAACTTAGAGTCCCTGGATGAAGATCGTCGATATTCATTACAGACCAATGAGGTAGCCAAAAAACAGACAAAGACCACCTTTGATCGCCATGTCAACCTTCACACATTTCATGAAGGCAACCTCGTCCTTGATTACGATATCACTCACAATACCCTCAGTCATGGAAAATTCAAGTCACTGTGGCATGGCCCCTACATTATCCAATATTGCCTGACCAAAGGTGTGTACATACTGACTTCCCCCGAGGGCCTCTCTCTCAAAGAACCCGTCAATGGGTTATACTTAAAGAAATTTTATGCCTAAGCATAGCCATTATACATTAGGTTATTTCTTTTATATTGCTTTTAATCTTTTTTCCATCCCTGACATCTAAAATATCATTTATGTTATTGACAGATGCTTCCTTCACCATCCTACCACATCAGTTACACCGACGACGCCAGTCGTTGGACACACAATCTCGCTTCAGCAGCTTGGGCTTTCTATTCCCCCTCACATGAATTTCTCCACTCCAACGACATATGTTTGGGTTCAACAACCAACAACCAAGCCGAGTACACTTTCGTCATTTTCCTCCCCACTTATGCCAACCATCATCGTATTCTTCACCTTAGTGTCTTAGTGAACTCCCAACTAGTCGTCCTCCAACTCAACAATGTGTATCGTGTCTGTGATCCTAGCCTTTTTCGCAAATACCTACAAGTTAGACTTTTATCTCGACATTTTGATTTCATTACATTCACACATATTCTAAGACAATCTAATCAAATCACAAATAGCCTAGCTAACATTGTACTAGATTGGCATATATCACATCAAGATACCTTTACACATACACAAACCATCAAGAGCCTTTCACAGCATATATAGATTAGACCTCATAAATAAACATTAAATGACAAAAATTCTCACACACATGTGAGCATCACAAAGACCCCAAAATGTATATCCATATATATATAAATCGGTCAACATTTCAATCAAAATGTTTACATATAAACATAGTACATCTTATATAAAATTCGTAGGCCAGAGAACCACCTTGATACAAAACTGGTGTCACTACACCAAACGGGCTCACCAGCCTATTTAAATATGAAAAAATACACAAAGAGATAGTCATGGTACCTCTAGCGCACCACCTTTTTGCCGTCCCTCAGGTGGTGGTGCCCCACCCACTACCGGTCCCTCCAGACCTGGAGGTAACCGCCCAATCATCGCAACACCTGCTACTACTGCATGTCGAACCATGGTCTGCCACATCAACGAAGCTCCCACACACTACTTAAGGACACCCTTGTCCTGGATGCATGACCACATGCCTTCAGGCACTCCCTGTAGCACCGCCTCCAAGAAACAATGAATATCCTCAAAATCTCCCCCGGCCTCGGTCGGAGGAGCATGTGATGGCCTGACACTAGGGTCATTAGAAAGGCGTCTCCTAGCCGCTCTCTCATCGTCGGCTGGTCTCACCTCAATGTCCTCATGCTGACATCTCTCTCCTACCCATGACTCTCCCGTAGAGGCCTCACCGGCCCTTGATGAGATGACACTCTAACCAACTCAACCTCATGCCTACGAGGTCCTGCATCTTCACATACAAACAACCAAAAGATAGTATCAACATCTATACAAAATACCCATGTCATACTATCTAGAAATCAAAATATCCAAAAAATCATAACATACCTCGGTGGTCGAACACCTCTCTTGGAGGTAACACCATATTCAGATCACCCCAGAAGTCCACCCCATAGTACGGATACTATAGTATGATCTGCGACATCTGTCGCCACACTTGTGCATCCTTGGTCATGAAAAAATGACCACCCTCACCACCAACATGGTGAATCAAAATCCCCAACCACTGCATCAGTTGTGGCTCTCACACACCAGGTGTGCCCAATAATACTCTAGGGTACAATATTGACACCCTCTCCAAAAATCAGGCCACCAAGATGGACCCAAAGGCAAATTCCCCTGAGTCTGCAACTCGACACCTGTCAAGTTGTCCTACCATATTGGCATACAACATCAAGCCCTAGGAAAAATGCTCTCCCGCCGGCACCCTCCCCATAATCCTTAGCTGACCACCATTGATCTGCTGAGTCACGAGGGACCCATATACCTTCACAATTATCGCTGCTACACAACAATGAACTAAAGCATCCATAGCCCCAATACTCACTATAGAGCCTAACACAAAGTCATCTCTCAAACAATACCTCCTGCCCAAGGTAGCAAACTACCCATTTCCAGGTAATACAGGCTCCACTGGTAGGGGCGTTCCCCGAAAAGGGAGCCCAGTCAGAAAATACACATCCTCCACCGCAGTGAAGGTCAGTTGCTCACCTTGCACAATAAAACAATGTAGATCCAGACTCCACATCCAAATCAAGAACTATAGGGGGTACTCCTAGGCCCATATTAAGGGGCACTCAAAGAACTTCAGAAGCCCACAAGATTCCAAAGTGGCATGCACCTCTGGCTCCTCAATAGCCACAGCTTCTCTAAGCTATGACCAGTCCTTCTCTCTTCAGTGAACCGACATCGTCCCAATGGTCACCTGAAACCACAAAATCCAGTTCTCTATCAGCCATCTTGAACATAAACACATTAAAATCTCCAAAAAATATGAGTTTTGCACTCGTTAGCCTTGCCCCCAAGGTGTGGTTGTTTAAACCCATAGGCGTGCACGTATGTGTTCCTGTTCACCCCACAGGCGTACACACATGCATACCTATTCACCCCACAAGCACACACACATGTGCACCTATTCATAGCACAGGCATGCACACATGCGTGTCTATTCATCCCACAGGTGTGCATGTCTGTGCACTTGTCAACAATACAGTGGTGCCTTCATGCACCCCTATCACGTACATAGGTGCGCATGTCCACTACATAGCTGCACACCCATGCGCAGCTGTTTAGCTGCCTACTTCCCTTTTTAGGGAACACCCGTGCATAGATATCTGGATAATAGGCATGCACCAATGTGCGCATATTTCTAGATTGCCCGCACACTAGGGGCCCACACCCACAAAACTCCCTGTATGACACTCTGTACAAGCCTTGCTCACAAAAAAAAACCTAATTCTATGCAAGACGATAAGACCACTAACCTAAAGCTCATTAGTCCTGAATCGACTACCTCATTCTCCTAGAATCTCCAAATCTTCTCTAAATATCTCTTTCCCAACCACTCTGACAGTAGGTACAAATGAGGTGGCAATGTGGGCCCTACAACTATATATAGCCCTTTTCTCCAAACTTTCAAACCCCATTCTAGGAGCTCCGAGTGTCCATTTTTCGATCCGTCTTCAGCCACGGGATCAACATCACGTCCTCTACATCAAGACTGTCCCTAGGCTATTTTTTATCCTTAGCCCCTGGGGCACCATTTTTCCATACCCCATCTAGGCACACATGCTCATGTTCAAAATTATCAAATAAATGATTGTATGTTTGATTCTATTCAGATATTGTTCACGTCGGGTATTTGGTTTTCATCTATGCAGGTACATGGTCATCATCCACCAGTGAAACCCCTTTAGGTATATAATCAACACTGGCATGTAATCATTCCCTCTGAATCTGAGTTGCATCTCCAGTTACACCCCACAAAATTTGCCTTTAGGGTCTCTATATCTGGCTCTGCAGTACTATCACCTCCACTACATTTTGGCACTGTCACTCGGTATCACTATCCCCCCACATGAGTTTTCCCATTCATAGCCCCCCTTGGTACTTTGACACTCATGCTATTTTCACCCCTAGGGATGGGAGTCTTGAGAGTCTTATGCATTTCCGAGAATTAACCACATACTCATTCTCCTCATTTTGCTAGCTTTCCCAATCGACTCCCAGTTTATCTCTTCAGGGTCCTATTTTGACTGCACTTCTACAGTATCATTAACCCTCCATTTCATCCACAATCAGTTCACCCATCCACAAATTTCCCTCCATTCCATCTACTTCATACAAAAACCCACCCATGGGGCCCCCAACCTCCACCAGTTCTCCAAGCAAATTGTGCCCTAACCAACCCAACCATATTGCATTGGGGCACCCATTTCTGTATTTGTACACTCATCCCAAATTATTATTTATTCATTTGGTAATTGTAAAAAGCCTTTGTTTCTAGCATTTACATATCTTTTTTTCATCACCTTTGGTGACCTTCTTCTCTTTTTGGAAAACACAACCCATGTCACCCTTGGTTGGGGCACTCCTTATCATATACTCCTATTGACATCATCCATAAACTTCGAGTATTCCATGGGCCACCTACCTCTGCTCTCTAAGTTTGTTTACTTTGTCCCACCTCTGGCACAAATTATCCCACATCCTATTGTCCCCCTGACACTCAATCTAGTTGAACGGTTGCAGCCACTTATACTTTCCATATATCCCCAACCAAGGGCAGTCTTGAGTCTCCACAAATCTTAACTTCATCCATGTACCTCCTCAGTGCCTAACCTCACCTAGTAGATTTCATGAAGCCCTTTGCTTCTTGGAGTTGCGTCTCCCTTTTTGTCGACATCAACATAGTTTCCAGAAGGGCGACATTATCTTGACTCTCGTTAGATTTCCAATGAGAGGTCTCAGACGACACAGGGAGAACCATAATTGCTCCTTGTTTTCGTTGACCCCCATAAAATTTGACTTTAACACTTTCTCATATTATAGTGGGTCTTACTTTATGACTATTGCAGTTGTTTCTTATATTCTCCAAACACCTCTGAACTTGGCTGGGCTATCAATGCCAACAACATCCGTGATACTTCTTATAGGAGTCCTTGCCTACTGTTTAGAGTATGTTCCTCATTAGACTTTTCCTATTCCTTTATCAAAACAGCCCCCAAGGGCACTGCAGTGATCTACATCAACACATAGTTTCAGTTACTATACAACAACCTTTTTGAGTTACATGACACGAGCATGGGGCATGCCCACCTCGTTTGTACACAATTTATGTTACACACCTTGCCAAAAATTGGGTCCTACAGGTTCCCTTCTCCCTCTAACAGGTCACTCTTCATACTCTCACTATTTCTCTTTCTTACAATGGTACTCCCAGTAGAAGAAATATTGATGAATTTTGGCTATACGTATGCTCCTAACCTCATCCATTAGGGGGCATCTGTTATCACTGAAATTTCGTCCACAAATGGTTATAGGAATATAGCATCTTCAAAGAGTTATGAGTCCACCCATGGACCAAAATTACCAAAAAATCATTTCCAAAAAGTCCAAAACTATACAACCAGTTATAAAATCAAGGTGCGCTATGATTACACAGGGCGCGTGCACACATGTGCCATCCAGAAATGCAAGAAATGCATACATGCGCACGATGCACGATTGTGGTCACTAAAAGTCACGCACACCTAAGAATGACACATTTATGAGATTGGTCAGCCTCCCACCCACTTATGGTTCATCTTCCAAGTTGATTTGACATCCAAATTTTGGCTAGATCCGACTGGGTGGCTGGTCAAAGACCTAAAGGTGCCCTAAACAATCCCTTTTCACACTAAAATCTGGTTGCACAATACCTCAAAGTGGTGCTATAAAACAAGGCCATGGGTGCACTACATTTTAAAGGAATTCATTTGCAAGGTTATGTTGTTGCTATTCTCTTGCAGAATCCTCTTTTCTCATCAAGAGCATACTAGCATCATTACATTTGGGCAATCCACCTCACCTTTTGATTGGATTAGCTTGGGATTCTTTCACCATTTCTTTCAAGTTTCAAAGTTGTAAGAAGAGCTCAGTTGTGGGGGTCCAAGAACCCTCCCTTGGAGGAACAAGGGACCCAAAGTCCTCTTTCTTCTTGGTGTTTTCTTTTCACTAATATAATCCTTTCCATTGGTGACATGAGTCTCGTTTGTTCCTTGTTCTTATTTCCTTATGCTCAATAGTTTAGTTGTTCTTTCATTTTCTAGTTTAATTCTTAGCTTAGTCTTTTATGTTTCTTTTTCTAACCCTTTCCTTCACTATTGTCTTGCTTAGCTAACCCAACTAAGCTTGTAAGCACCTCTGTTTTGCCCATTTAGGTGACAAAAGAGGTGCAACACAATGTTTCATATCTTCAAATTCTTTCTACTATGATTTAGATGATCCAAATTATTTTCACAAAATGAGAGCGGAGATATAAAACAAAAATATCTAGAGATATTGAAAGAGAGACAATAATATAACAAAGATATATAAAAAATATTACAAGAGGCACACATATACATTAATACATAGTTTTTATTAATGTGAAAATGTATATAACTATAAAAATACAGAGTGAAGTACTCGCTAGAATGGAGGCAACTTATTTCTAAAAAAAGATATGATGACTACTCGAATTCGCAAGAAGATGATTTTACAATGAGGCTCCAAAGGGGAAAAATCATGGACATCCAATGGGGAAACATCACATAATACCTCATCCTTTAAGGGTTGGGTGTCGTATGACAATCGAAACTGCTGGATGACACAAATATATCATCCCTGGAGAAGCCACCCCATGTTGTATGGTTGCAGGTGTGGTGTTGTCGACAATCCCAATTGTTTGATGACCTTTGTTGAGATGGCATTCTTCTGGATTCTTCTATCAACGATAAAATGTAGTGGGGTCACATTCAACCACATCTGTGAATGAAAAATGCGCTCCCCTCTTCAGGATCTATTGGTTCTTCTGGTTGAATTGTTTCAATCATGAAAATAACAGTGGGATCTGCGTCGATGATCTGTCTTCTATCAGTGTTTTTTGAATCATATTCTGAATCAAGTTTTGGCTCCTTGTATTTGATATCATCCACCAATGAATGTTTTGAGTGACATTCATCAGTGTTGTGTGGGGGGTTTTGTGGAAATCACACCATTTTCTAGTGTCCTTCTTCATCTTTTACCCTTCTTTTCCTATGGCTTGGACTGGTTTTCTGAAGGTTGGTTGTTAGGGTTGTCTTTACCATACTTTGGTTTTTGCGGATTTGCAGACCCGAACTCTTTCTTGTTCCGATGCTTAAATTTTTGCTCGATTTTAACATCATATCGATAAGAAGCACCGAGTGATGAGATTTCCAAAAAATCCATTTCAGTTTGGATGTATCTATGTAGATCCCCATGATATTTTAGAACCAAATGTCACTCAGAGTATTTGATACCCATCTTGGTGCACAAGGTATGAAAGGTATTGGTGAACTCCAACACTTCTTTTCCCCTCTCTTGATGCAGTGTGGTCCATATCATGTATTTTTCTTTATAGTTTCCAATAGGGTAATATTGTTCATTGACCACACCCAAAAAAAATCCCATGTGGGCTCAACCCCATATATTTCAAACTCCTCTATGGAAATTTTCTCCCTATTATCACTAAAATTATTTCCACAACATTGCATGCAAATGGTTACAAGAATACATCTCCAAAACACCTATTAGTTCACCTGGAGCACCAAAAATGCATTTCCAAGGGGAAAAAACTATACTACTGGTCAAAAATTGACATGCATTGAAACACTAAAGGAAGTGCACGCACAGTGCACAGGACAAAGAAGCTCGTAGAGCACACAATGTGTCATATGCACAATCGTGTACGAGAAAATTTGTGCACTCCTGTGAACAATGTGTTTATGGTTCTTGTCGGCCCCTCACCCACATCTAGACTAGCTCCCAACTTGATTTGACTCTCAAATCCGAGCTGAATCTGAATGGGGGGATGGTCAAAGACCTAAGGGTCCCCTAAAGGGACCCTTGTCCACTCTAAGAACTAGTTGGATATTTCCTCAAAGACATGCTATAAATGGAGGCCATGGGTGCAATAACAATTTAAGAATCTCATAGTATTGTTATGCTATCTCAATCCTGCTTCAATAAACCTCTTTTATTTTTGGAGCATTCTAGCAACATTCCAATAAGTTATTCCACTCACCTCTTGAGGGAATAGGCTTGGATTTCTTCACCATTTTATTTCTAGTTTATCATTGTAAGAAAATCTCTAAAATAGGGGACTCAAGAGCCCTCTCAAGGAGGAAAAGGGGACCCATAAGTCCTCCTTTCTCTACGGTGTTTGCCAACGAATATAGTTATCCATTGGTGGTATAATCTCGGTCATTTGGTTGAA
Organism: Picea glauca; assembly: GCA_000966675.3. NCBI lineage: Eukaryota > Viridiplantae > Streptophyta > Pinopsida > Pinales > Pinaceae > Picea > Picea glauca. The sequence continues at coordinate 232,469 of JZKD02S2295990.1, read as the reverse complement.
AGTTTCTTATGCATTTTAGTTTTATTTCTTTAGTTATTTCCTTAGTTGTTTCAAGTTTAGTTGTTTGTTTATTTCATGATATTGAATTTTTTAATTCATACACTAACCTCTCTCTTTTCTAACAGGCCCAACTATACCTGTAAGTGCCCTTGTTTTGCTCACCCAAGTGAAGAAACAAACACAACAGGTTGACGACCATACTAGGGATAAGACATCAATTTCCTCCCTATTTGGGTTGTTTGAGCACTTATTTTTTGACCCATTTTCCTTGCAAGAACCATAACTGTCCTAGCCTTACTTGTTAAGAGCTCAGTTTGGAAATGGAGGAGGTGAATTCCACTTAAACCCCCCCCCCTCCGATGCATTTCAGAACATGCGCGGGTGTTCCAACCCACAAACGTGCATTCTGATAATTGTGCACCAACAACACTTCATTTCTTTGCGCATTGTGTGCCAAAAGGTTCTCATTTATCTACACATTGTATGCCCACTACGCTTATGTCTAAACTGTAACCCGCGCATTTGTCCAGAATTCCAAAATTGTAAGAGTTGTTGTAATGAATTGAAGGCCCCTAGCCTTCAAAATCTTGATTTTTTGAAAATTGTAAATGCACTACACTTAGATTCCTTTCCCACACATGGATGGCTTGTTTTGATTGTTCTGATTGTAAAAGTTAAGTTAAGAGTTTTTGCTATCACATATAAAAACACTTGCATTGGGACCAAAAATCAACTTTAATCATTGAGTATGTTATAATCTCGCACCATAGAGAGATATTGAGAATTAGAAAGGTGTTTAAGGGGACATTTAATCTCCCTTAAAAAACAATTTAGGAGAGGACAAATCCCCCCTAGGGCTCCTCTCAATTTCTTTTCAAAACATCTTAAATTTGTAAGGGCCCATACATGCCCAGATGTTGCAAAATTAGGATAGTTTTTGAACTTACTTTCTTAGTTTACATCACTAAGAGATTTTAAAGATTAAAGTAGCGGGCCCATACATGTCCACATGCTTACAATCTAGGATAGTTTTTCAAATATTTCTTAGAGTAAACCACATTAGGGAGTTTAAAGGATTGGTAAAGACCCATATGTCCACATGCTAGTTCTCTTAGGGATTTTAAAATTCCGCAAGGTTGTACCAATGACATCTAGTAATTTAGGTAATCAAGATTTGTAAGGACCACAAGAAGTTCACATGTTGCAAATTGACACCTAAATTATTAAAAAATTGGCACATTTTATCACTTTCACACACACAAAGTCACTCCTCACTCACATAATTTCATCTTGAATTATGGAGGTTGAAGTAGGCTTCCTCCAAATGGATTCTGAAATGTCCCACTATTTCTTGAAGAAAATATCCACACCCACTTAATTCAAATGATATTGGCTCACACCCCCAATCTCTCAACCCACCACATCTAAAAAAATTCTAAAAAATCACTAATTGTTCCTCTAGAGGAGGTGCCAAAAGAAATTTTTAGTCTAGGTAGGATATTTGGAGTAGGCATCCAAATAACCCCCCATTATCTGGTTCTCACATCTTCAATCATTAGAAGTTGACAAATAGGGAACTTTAAAATCCTCCAAGTCAAGTGTTCCTAACACCAGGGATATACCTATGAAGGGTCAAAGGCTGAGGTCTAGCTGTTATGTGCATCCCCTTTTGAGTCACCTAACTCTTGGAACAGATCCATCCCATGACCCATTTCTAAGGTCGAAAATCTAAATGCCACACTTTGATTGAGGTACCTAGTGGCCAATTTTAGGACATCTACCCATGTCGCAATTGTGGGCTGTAATTGCACCTTGATCATATTTTGTGTGGCTATTGGGAAATATCACCATCTCTTTCGATATATGCACCCTCTACCCCTCATTATAACTGATTGTTTCATCCTTCACTAGTTCCTTTTCCAATGGCTTCAGACCCCACTATTGAGTGTTATTGGAAGGTCTAGTGTTATTTGAGAGGAAGGACGTTACGTCTCTTAGGATGTGAGATTCTTTTTTCTTTGTTCTCCCATGCAGAACAAAATCCACCTACTCCCATGTATGCTTCTTTTAAATTGATTTATGTATGATGTTCATTTGATTACATGTGATTGTGAGATATATTTTAAAGGTCCAAATTATACAAGTCTCTTTTTCATTTATTTCTCTCATCACCATTTCCACACATTCACTTTGCTAATTCAAACATCATAGGGAACCCACTTAATCCCTATCATTCTAGATGCTTGAAAAATATCCCTCCTATTCTAGGAGGAGTTCCTAGCCTTCCCAATTCACTAGCTCAACCGTCTCACACCTCTATGAGCGATACTATTTTGGGATAATATTTTCTTATTTCCAGTTTAATTGGGTCCACTTCCCAAGGCCATGCATCCACTAGCTCTCCTTCAAAAGGAGGCAGAGGGAAAACTTCTTCTCAAGGGAGAAGTACAACCCCACCAAACCCCTCTCAAGGGTCAGGTCCACTACTTGCTCACACCATGGCTAGAACTAATCCACCACCACCACCACCTATGCCATATTTGGAATCCCTCAACATTCTTGATTTGAGTAAACTCATGAATAAACCTATATTGCATGACCCCACATGGCCCAATATACCTACCAAACTACCTTCAGACATTCCCAAATTTGAAGGAAAATCAGAGGAAGATCCCGCCAACCATGTCACGACCTTCCACTTATGGTGCTCTTCAAACAACATCATGGATGACTCCATCTACTTAAGTTTATTTCAGTGCACACTCCCTGGCCCATTAGAAAAATGGTATGTAGATGAAAAATGAGGGACCCACAAGACTTTTCAATCATTGGACAAAGACTTTTTGTCCTTTTTCCAACTACCAGTTCATCATGACACTGGTCTAGAACTTCTCTCTGAGAAAACAAATCTCAGCTACACATATGTCTGACCACATTCACGAATGACGTTGACGACATAGTTTATGCAAAGAAGAAACCACCAAAGAACAACGTCTCAATTGGTTTCTCAAATCACTAGTCTATATCCTTGCCAAATACGTGGCATCCACCTTCCCCCAAACCAAAGAAGAAGGCATCGACAAGCTTCAATAGTACGACCTCAGTTATGCTCAATCAGGTTATTTATACACAATATTACCTGATGCACCGAGACCCGTACCATTCGACCAAGAAAAACTTGGGATGTCTCATGCGGAGGATGGATTAATTGGTACCACAACACATGACAATTAGTGCATCCAACCACCACCTATGTACGATACACCCCAATATCTGTCGATATATGGAGGACCATCGTATTACCCTCCTCCCCTCTACCAACAACCATATATTGTTCCTCTCCCTCCACCCATCAGTGGACCTTTGTCAACACCCATCATGCACCTGACTTCTCAACTAAGTTCAGGTATCCCCTCTACCTCAGCTTATAACCTGGGCACTAGTGAAAGTGTTATTCCTTCCTATACGCCCTATGGATCGTTGCCACAAAATAATCTATATTTTCCATTTCCTAGTTGTTACACATAATTTTTGTCACCCTTATGACCATTAATGATGTAAACCTATCTGTTGCCTTTAGAGGGCTTAGTGGATTGAATTCCTAAAGAAATAAGGGAGAATAACTTTTCTTGAGAGAAGAAGTTGTATTTTCCTTTGTAAAAACCCTATTAAAGAGGATTTCTACAGGCTTACCTATACACAGGATGCGGAAATGCCTGATTTCCATAGGCTGCACCATATCTATACTGCGGAGTTTCCATAGGCTGCACTGTAGCTAGGGTGTGGCGACCTTCGTACGTGGGAAAAACAACCATCTTCTCGATGCTTCTATAAGGATAAGCTTCTATGGTGAGGTGGCCTATGAATGGTTTGGATCTTACTTTCTTTCATGATTTAGTAGGATCATCCTAACCTCCTCACATTATCCTCTTTAAATTATAAAGAGAGAGGAGCTATCATGGAGAAAGTTAGTTGTTTTGGCTTGAGATTTTTATCTTGGTTAGAGTGGCTTTAAGCTTTGCTTTTTCAATATAGATTGTGAGTAGCTATCAAATCTATGGTCTCAAAATCCTTGGAGAAAGAAGTGCATGGAAAGAAAGGAACTATTGAAAAGAACCTCACAACATCAAGGCATCTGTTTGTATCTTTCTTCCACATTCTTTAATACAGATATACCTTTCTTTCACATATGAATGTTATTTGTCCATATTGTATGATTCCTTGATCACGTACATAGTTTCATATCAAATAGAATATGTTATTCTTGTCTTCCTTGGCTTGTGCTTATTTGCAGATATTTCTCATAAAACTCGCAACAAAGATCGGATTGCATTGGTGAAGTTGGATCTTCAATATTAAAAAGGTATGTTCTAGATCCATTTATCATTTGATAATTGAAATCTAAGAAAAGAGTAGTGTATTGTCTTGTTTTTTTCTAGTTTCATAATGAAGCTAGGAGGATTGATACGTGTCTGTAGTTAACAACTAGCCCGATAAAAAAATTGGTGACTTCACTGGGGAACATATTGCTTTCCTAGTTTGTCTTGCTTTCCTTCTTTGATTTCTTGGTTTCTATTTTATGAGTCACTAGGAGATCCATCTTGACTCTCTGACTGTTAAAATTCACTGGAAAACCTTTATAATTTATTATTTTTTTCATTTTTGTTTGATTTCCTCACCCTTATTTGAGGGACAGTGTGACGACTTATGATTTTCACACCCTACCCATTTATACTAGTGCAGAAAATTGACAGCCTACCCATATCTGGTCTATGGCGATCAAGGATTTACACTCTGTGTCAGTCTTCTAGCCTGTGATGATTGTGAAAAAAATTGTTTTTTGGTGGTTTTCCCTACCTAGGTCTGTGATATGATTCTGGGGTGATTTGTTGGGTCTGATTACAATCTGCTTGAAAAAATTTGAATCTTCTTTCAGCCATCTTTGCCTTATTTTTTTCTTTGTTTTCTTTCGAAAGATTTGATCTCTTCCTTTCAATGTCTTTCTGTTACAAAGCATTGTTTTTCTTTAGAATTGTTTAGTGAAAGAACATTTCTTTTCTCTGAATATTTCATGTTAAAAGAGAAACTTATTTTGGGTTGATTTTTTTTTGAGGAAACTCGCTCTTTATTTTAGTGTCTCTTTGAAAAAAAATCTTATTTCTTGTGTTATATTATTTTGGGGGCATTCTTTCATTTGAAGTAGTGAAATTGCATGGCTTTTGGCATTTTTTGGTCTTGAATTCTGAAAAATTTCCCCCCTCATGGCTGGGGGGCTCGTCAATCGTGTATTGGTGTACAATATCTTTGTCTTATTTTTTGAAGATACTAATATTGATGAGTTTAATGAAATTTTGGGACATTGTGCATCTAGGAATGATAAACATTTTCTCCTTCTCATAATATAGCTTTCATTGAAGTGAAATAATTACATTCTCATTTCTTTGCATTGTTTAGAGTTGTTCAAGACATCATTTAGTCTATGCCATCTTCCTTTTGAGTAACAACAACCTTAAATTAAAGCGCTTATAAAAATTGATTAGAAATTTTTATATTTTCTGGTTGCAAACCTACATTAGATTAGTTGTAGGGATTTGAAATAGGTGTGAAAGATAACTTTCCAAAGCTGCAAAAAAACATAGAATCTTGCGTTAGGGAGCAGTGAATCCAATTTCTACATTTTGTCCTGGGAAGCCCTTGTAACACAAGGGTTAATCATGAGGTTTCATTAAGACTAGCATAGTTACTCACCCTACTTTTTTGGTCTTGGTGTAGAGATTGCACGTATTATGGGGGTCACTTGAAGGTATACCCACAATGATGAGTGGAATCTTTTCATGTTGATTTTGGGCTAGATACCCTACCCTTGCATGTGGATCAGATTGTTGACTATTTCCTCAAGCATCACTATTGTAGTTGGTAACTTTAGTGGCCTATCGCATTAAGGTCTTTACATGAGGTTACTGTGGAGGGGCAAGTCTTCATGGTACCTGAAATCGATGTTGGCCAACCTCACTCAAGTTCCTTTGAGGGTATACCTACGTTTATGTGTAGGAGCTTGCACCAGGGTGTAAGTCCATTAAGCAGGTCATCAATGTAACTTTTCCACCCACTCTATCTCAGCCCCTTGTTACATTGTTCTCACGACGTTGGATTTCATCACCAACTAGTGCATTCATTATGAGAAGGTTTTGTTTTCTTTCTTTCTTACTATATTTTTAGTGTGTGTTGTTTGTTTTTCCTAGCAGACTCTAGGTTTGACATTTATTTAATGGCATCAGTTCTCGAAATGATCAATGAAGGAACCTTTTCTCCAGGGAAACCTTTTGTTTTTCCTTCTCACGGAAACATTGTTCCTCCTCACATCGCTACTTTGAGCCTTCCAGGTCTTACAATTGGATTACCAGTATGGTTGTTTTCCACTCAGGTAGTCCCAAATGTAGTTAGTGCTTCATTTGTAAGCACTTCTCCCCAAGAACATCGACCTCATGTTGATCCTTCACCTTCTTTGCCTCCTTCACTTGAAAGGTCTTCTTCCATTTCATCTTCTTCACCGAGTGAAAGATCTAAAGCTAATAACTTGGTGGATAAGAAGAAGAAAAATAGAAGAAGAAGAAGAAGAAAAATGAACAAGGGTCCAAACTTGCAACCACTGTTGAACATGTTGGAAAACCACCAGTTACTGATCATTGTGTTGTTGATGATCCCAAGATCACCCAAACAACCCATAATCCCAAGTACCCTTGCGAGATTTGTAAGGGTATCCATCTTCTTAAATATTTCCCTGGTCTATACAAGGTTATTGAAGCATGGTCTACGCACCCTCGCCAACCCATGTCATCAGGCTCTGAACAACATGTTGATGACCTCCTATCAACTAGTCATAATATAGTTGGGAAAAAGAAAAGTAGAGTCAAATTCCCCTACATGTTATGCAAAGGGAGTCATCTAAATCACCTTTTCCCTCGTATGGACGAAGCCTCTAAATTACTGGAAGAAATGAGTGTTTCACAGCCTCAACTTCCAGTTTCTTATCACAAGCTTACTCTCGAACCACCTGTAGTTGATGGAATGATCAATCCGGTCCCTTCATCGGTTAATTTGGTTGATCATGTCATCAATCTGGTTACATTCTTAGTTGAACTAGTTGAAAAAGTGGTCGATACGATCCCATATTTGGTCGATCCCACTCTCCCGACAGAGAGTGAAACCCAAGCGGTCGATCCATTTCCACCCATTGACCCCATTCTCCCCTTGGAGAATGAAACCCAAGTGGTCGATTTGATCTCGTCATCAGTCAATCCTACTCTCCCACTAGAGAGTAAACCTGATACTGCCCATGTTTTTCTCATTGATATAGACTCTACCATGCTGGGGGGAATTCCTCCTCCTCCCGTGGAACCTCCTCCAAGTAATGAGGACATCCTTTTTAATTGAGGTGTGCTAACTGGACCCCATCTTCCCTCTCACATTCCTTTCATATTATAGTACAGGTTTGTGGTCATGACGTTCCTCAGACGTTGATAGATGAAGGTGCGTCTGTTAGTATTTTTTCCTCTATTGCTTTGGAAGATTTGGGTTGTCCTCATCTTGCGTCAATTACGCAGAATCTGTTAGCTTTTAATAGAAGAACTAGTCAACCTTAAGGGACCCTTCCTCAATTTCTTGTAAATTTAGGCAGGAAAAATGTTTTTATTGATGTTATGGTAGTCCAAGACCCCTTGGATTTCACTTTACTCCTTGGGTGAGATTATATCTGTGCCATAAAAGCTATTATGTCAACTCTTTTTTGTTTGATATCTTTTTCTCACGATGGAAGAATTGTGACTATTAATCAAATTTCATTCATTGGTCAAGATTGGATGACCTCCCTAAATGCTTATTACATGCAGATGGTTTCACCCCTGCCACATGTTAATTATGTGGTGTTGTCTCCCATGAATTCAAATTCCAATGACTTGGATTCGGTAATTGACATGGTGATCTCTTCAATAGGGATATTGGAGCCTAATCTCCTCACCCCTTTTGTGACCCTCAACATGTGCTCCTTCCAGCGTGTGTTTCTTCCATCAAGTGAGGATCTCTTGGAGGCCATGATTGAGTTTTGTCCCTTGAAATGGTGTCCTTCCAGAGCATTGTCCTCTTGAAAGCCATGATCAAGAGGAGCAGCCTTGAGCATGGTTTTCTGATTTCAATCTCATTTTAAAAAATGAAACCTATTATGAGCATGCTTTTCTAATTTCAATCTCATTAAAAAATGAAACTAGCTTTGAGCATGGTTTTCTTCTTTCAAGCTTGTTAAAAAATGAAACCAGTTGTGAGGATAGTTTTCGCGTCTTTGTAGCAAACTTATTAAAAAATGAAATCGAGACTATGAGGATAGTTTTTGCATCTCTGTGGCAACCTCGTTAAAAAATGAAACATAGGTTATGAGCATAGTTCTTCTCCTATGTCAAGCTCGTTAAAAAATGAAACAAAGGTCTGGGGATTGAACCCAGATTCACAAGCATAGTTTTTTTTTTGTGTCGAGCTCATTAAAAAATGAAATAAATTTCCCCCCTCTTTGATTGAGTCAAGTAATTCATTACATATAGTATTTGAATCTTTATTTCATACTCCTCTACTGTTGGATGAACCAAATCTTGGGCGACAATGCTTTCAACCTCTAGACTTCATGTTCAAGTTAAACCGCTAGCTTCTTAAGTTGGGGGCTAAGCACCAACCATGTGAATATTTGAACCATGTGTTGGGAAGTCTCAAGCATAGTTTTTACTTTGATTCAAGCTTGTGTAAAAACAAAACCACCTACCTCAAGCATAGTCTTCTCTGGTTCAAGATTGTGTAAAAATGAAACCAGGTCCAAGCATAGTTTTTTTTAGTTTTAAGCTTGTGAAAAAATAAAATCTATTCCAAGCATAGTTTTTTTTAGTTTTAAAGCTTGTGTAAAAATGAAAAAAATACCAAGCTTAGTCTTTGTTCTTTCTCATGCTCGTAAATAAATGAGAATGTAACCGAGTATACTTTTACACCTTTTCAGACTCGTAAAGGTTATACGAAAAAGGTACCCCCTGGAGTTCCCTTTAATCTCTTTTTGGACTCTCTAAACATGAAAATATTGCCAAGCGATCTTGTTCTTTTCACACTCGTAAAATTTTATCACTTTTTCGGTCTCATTAAGCTAATTTACGAAAAAAGGAACTGAGAGAGTTATCTTTAAATGTTTTTCAGACTCTCTAAACATGAAAAACCCCTGAGTTTTCTCTCTTGGGACTCGTTAAACAAACATCAAAAGACCCATATGGGATCAAACCACTCCTTCTTAGGGTTCGTTAAACATACTCCGAGGGACTCATCTGAAGGATGAGCTTACAGTTCAAGAATATGTTATCCTCCTCAAACTTCTGTAAAAATAAAGAGGTACTCACCAGAAATGGTGGGGGGGGAATTTGGAAAGAAATGTGTTTAAACCTGTATTCTATGGAAGAGTCACCTTTGAACATGACACCCTTTTACTCGCTTTGTGTCTAGGTTGGAAAAACCATTTGTCTCTTGATCATGCTCGTTTATAAGATTACAAATCAGTTTGTGATTCCTGTTGTTGAGTCAATGTTTCCAAAACAATTGTCATCAATATGTTCAAAGAGATGTTCAACCCAGAAATCCTTCTATTGTGTCAACCATTTCTACAGTCCTTAAGCCTTCTATTATATTGACTATCCCCGAGTTAGTCTTAAATCACTTGTTACTTTGATCTACTTCAAATCTTTTTACCTGTTTTGTGTCATTGATGGGGGATACATTAAGTCCCTCTCGTGATGAGTCTTTTCCTATTGACTTCAACTCATTATCTAGGAATTGGACTTAGAAACTAATTGGTGCCTTGGAACTTGCATGCCTCAATGGAAATTTTCCTCTCTTTCGACAGTGGGTTTTCACTATCGACCCCTGATCGAGAGATTCTGTCCATTGTTTGACTTCATCTCATTAATTCAAATTTGTTGGATTGTACTAGAGTACCTTGGGAGTCATTGACATTAATGGTGATTTCCCTCGCACTTGTTAATGGTATTCACTAATGACCAGTAATCAAGTGATTTCTACCATGTTTGACTTCAGCACATGTATTAACATAGTTAGATTCATGCTATAGAGTGGTGGAGATGAAGACCCTGGATATTTTCTGATAGATCCAGGTTGCGTTGGAGTATATTCAGTTTGTACTATTTCATAGATCCACATTGTATGTCTTGTGGCTATGTTCAAATTTGAGTCTTTAACACATAGATCCACAGTGTATTTTTGGTGGCTATGTTTAGATTTGATTCATAATGGCATGGATCCACAATGTATGTTTGGTGGCCATGACCTGTCTTATTTGACATGGATATTTGCATGTTGACATTTATTCTTTGAGTCATTTGTATTCTGAGTATGGGAATGTCTGCCTCATTGATGATATATTATTGTACTGTATTTCCTTGTTTGTTGGCAGGTTTTCAATCGACATGTTCTTTGTTCCCTGCACACACTCGACAAAGTATTTTAGCTATCACTCTGTTCTAACTTCATACTTTGGGGGGCTCTCTATTACACATTATTTTCATCACCCTTATGACCGTTAATGATTTAAACCTATTTGTTGCCTTCAGAGGGGTCATTGGCCTGAATTCTTGAAGAAATAAGGGAGAAGAACGTTTCTTGAGAGAAGAAGTTGTATTTTAATTTGTAAAAACCCTATTAAAGATGATTTGTGTAGGCTACTCTATACACAGGGTGCAGAAATGCCTGATTTCCATAAGCTACACCATAGCTAGACTACAGAGTTTGTGCAGGCTGCATTATAGCTAGGGTGCGATGGCCTTCGTACATGGGAAAAGCAGGCATCTTCACGATGCTTTTAGAAGGAGAATATTCTATGGTGAGATTGCCTCCAAAAATTTTGGATCTTACTCACTTTCATGATTTAGTGGGGTCATCCTAACCTCCTCACCTTATCCTCTTCAGCTTATAAAAGGAGAGGATCTCTCATGGAGAAACTTAGTTGTTTTGTCTTGAGATTGTTAGCTTGGTTAGAGTGGCTTTGAGATTTTCTTTGTCAAGATATATTATGAGTAGATTTCAGATCTATGGTCTTAGAATCCTTGAATTAAGAATTGTGTGGGAAGAAAGGAACTATTGGAAGGAACCTGACAACATCACATAATCTGGTTGTATCTTTCTTCCACATTCTTTAATACATATATACTTTTCTTTCCTATATGAATGCTATTTGTCCATATTGTATGATTCCTTCATCATGTACATAGTTTCATATCAAATAGACTATGTTATTCTTGTCTTTGTTGGCTTGTGCTTATTTTCAGATATTTCTCATAAACCTTATGACAAAGATTGGATTGCATTGGAGAAGTCGGATATTCAATATTTAAAAGGTATGTTCTAGATCCATTTCTCATTTCATAATTGAAATCTAAGGAAAGAGTAGTGTATCGTCTTGTTTTTTTCTAGTTTCATATTGAAGCTAGGGAGATTGATTTTTGTCTTCACTTAACAATTAGCCCGATAACATTGGTCTTCCACAACCAATTTCTCCTCCACAAGGACAACCACATGATGGATTTAACTTTGTTCAACCATATCCCATTCATCAATTTCAAAATTTTGAACAATTGAATATGAAAAATCCGACCCATCAGTCGAATAATGCCAAAAATAAAGGAAAAAACTGAAACAATAATAACCCATGACTAGGGGGAAATAACCCCCAATAAAACCAACCTGTTGGGGGAAACTAGAACCCCCAAGGGGACAATAAAAACAAATGCAAAGGGAGGAAAAACAACAACAACCTCCAAACAAACTTCCCTTGCACTCTTTATGGTGAGCATGGCCATTACACTCACCATTGCCCCAAAATTTTAGACTTCAAATGGATGAAAGACTCCATCAACATGCCATGTCCTCTAGCACCACCTATCCCTCAATGGGCCCCACAACAGTATTTGCAAAATCCACCCCCATTTGTGTTGCAAAACCCTATTACATAGCAAGTTGTGATAAATACCCAATAGGAGGTACATCCTCCCCCACCACAAATGGGACAGTATCAAAACCCTAGAAATCTGGTAGATCGCAATATCCTCCTCACTAGTGAAGAAGAAATTCTTCTGCAAACACACAGTTGTCAATACAATGCGCCCCCTAAATCTACTCCCACCACTTTGGAAGCATCTCCAGCTACAACTGCACAACCCTTGATGATTCCACACCCTAACACTGAGCCTGCCATTCGTATCCCTCGCATCCCATGATTACAACATCTTGTTTGGACATAGCTACATGTACATTATGAAGGCAGTGGCCTATTTTGTGTTTTGAACGATGATGTTCCCCCACAATTGGAAAATCATCACTATTGACCAAGTTTCACATTATGAGCCTAACCACTCCTCCAACATCGATAACATCTTACCTCTAGTCCGCACTAGTTCTGATGCATATCCACTCATGGATATGGGCCCTGAAATTTTCAAGGAACCATCCTTGTTGGGGGCATACCATGGAGCACCACCTCTCATACACCCCTCAACACAAGTGTGTGTCATATCTTCTAATGGAACTTAAATTGGCAATACCATCCCTCCCACTGAGGCATCTCCACCCCTCAACACCCCACTAGTTGAAGAAATTCTACCTCAAGAATTTCCTAAGAGCCCCATGACACCAACTATCCCTGATTTCACCCTTCCCTGGTGTTACACATTATTTTGGTCATTCTAATGATGATATCACAGACATGTGTTCAGGCTCCCAACATGACTTTTTGCCTGAGAAAAGAAACTTCTTTCCTCCTCTACAAGGCTTCTTTTTAGAAAGGGTCCATAGGCTGCCCATACTACACAATGTGAAAATCTATCATTTTTGTAGGATTATCTATGGCTGGCCCATGGGATTTCCACAGGCTACTACATAGGCAGGGTGTAGCAACATTCCAAATCTAAAAGAGGAAAGAGGTTTCACGAAGTTTCTAGCAGGGGAATCTTCTAGAATGTGAGGTGGCGTCCATATGGTTGTGATCCTACTGGTTTCTCTAATTTGTTGGGATCATCTACATCATTTTAACCACTTCACCTTCTCCTATATAATTATGGGATTCTCATGGAAAAGGTTAAGCAAGAAGAAGTAATATTAAGAAGAGTATTGATGAAATAATAGGCTGAAGACTGTGTGAAGAATCATGTTCTTACTGATGCTTGAGGCCTCCATTTTTTCATCAAGATTTTGTGGATTATCCTCATGTGAATTTCAGAGCAAGTGCATGTGTGTGTTGGAATAGAGGACCACTAAAAGGGAACTTGCAACATCAAGGCAATTCAGTTGTATCTTATACTTTTCATTAATATAATACGGTGGTACGTCTCTTTCCCATAAAATGATTAGTGTTTTATTACATGACTCCTTGATCACATGTTTAGGTTGTCATTGAATTCTACTATTGTTTCTTTCATGTTGGTTGGTTTGTGTTGTTTCATATTTGATTTTACAAGAGCACTGGAGTGAAGCAGGGACAACATAGATATAAGGAAGTGATTCATAAGGTATGTTATCTATTTTTTCTTTGATAGTGAACTCAATGATCATAACCTAGGGAAAGTGTCTTGTTTTGTTCTAGATCCAGGTGGATCTAGGGGGATCAATTCATGTCTGCATCTATGGATTTAACCAATAACACCCAAGGACAAATCCCGATTTGGGAGATAGTTCCCCAAGCCATCACTCAGATTACCTTCTTCTAACCCCCACCAGGTGTACAAGATTTCCAGGTAGCCGCAATGCTTACCATTCCCAACATGGTGCTTTCCATTCTAGTATGGTATCTACACCAACCCATTCTTCAACCATTCCTCCCTTGCTAATCAGAGGAAATCCCGATGCAGATTCGAGTACTAACTCCGACCACACCAGCCTCACCCCCACCAATTTCCACCACTGCTACAGTTGGGGGAAACCGAAAGAGGAAAGAGCCCACTACTCCCCTTCCTCCTCAAATTCAACCTCCTTGCACACTATGCGAAAGAGAGGGATACCCCACTAATAGATTTCCTTCTCTTCCAGAGTTACACAATCTGATCCAACTCCCTCGAGCAACCACATCGCTTGTCACTTCACCAAGCCCACCTAGTACTACCACAACTTCCCCTACTATAGGAAACAAAGGGATACGAACCAAATTCACATGTTCCATCTGTTCAGAGTATGCACACTACACTCATCATTGCCCTGCTCTACCTCACTTTCGATATATGCTAATGGTGGCACGCCCAACCTTTCAGCAAGACCCCTCTCCACCCACATTGTCGGGCACCCACGTCACCAACATCCATTGTGTATGAACCTTAGTCAATGAACGAATGAGGTTCCCTTGTTGTCTTTGTGAATCACTTGATCATTTCACATACCAGTGTCCTTTGATCATTGAATACAAGCATCATCAAATGACCCTTATTCACAATCCTCCAACCCTCTCACTTCCTATGTTACAAGTGATTCCCCCTATCCCCTCTCCAGACACTATTCACATCACCTCCCCTAAACCTGAGTCACTTCCCACCCCTCCATCGTTCATGAATAAACTATCTGAGGATTTTCCCCCAAATCCTCCCAATTCTCTGGTTCATTTCCCTCAGGAAATCTTACCCCCGACCACAGTTTATAATCCACAGTGTCTGGAAATTTAGTTTATGTCAAGAACGCCATCGCACCATAGTGGTAATACCCCCTCTACATCTTCATCATGAAAAGACAGTCACACAGTGAAAGTCACCAATGTTACCTTCCTAGACCCCCTATATTCTCGTATTTTCCACTGTGACAAATATATATTAGAGGATATAACTACCCCCGATTTCCCATGGAATGTGCTCCATCACAGTGCGTGTTTTCTCTCATAGGAATCCTTTAACCCTCCTAGCCAAACATCCATATGTGCAATCAAAAACAATGATTTTATTCCATCATGGAAAATAGATTGGTTTAACAACCCTATGCCTTCCCCCGATGATTTTGAAGAAAGCAACATGGCCAACATTTCCCCCATTGTCAAAATTGACATTTCCCACATCCTCCCTTGAGGAACTCACATCTTACAAAGATCTCTTTCAAGAATACAAGGATATTTTTTCTTGGTCATATACAGAAATGCCCAGCCTCTATCCCTCTATCATCAAACATCGCATCAACACATGGCCAGATGTCACTCCAGTATGTCAAAATCAACGCCCACTACATCCATCCAAATCCATGGATATCAAATCCAAAATTGACAAGTTACGCATTGCAGGGTTCATATACCCCATCACATACACGTCATGGGTCTCCACCCCCATCCCCGTTAACAAAAAATAGGTCGTTATTTGTGTCTTCACTGACTTTCACGATCTCAATAATTCTTGTCCCAAAGAAAACTTCCCAATGCCTTTCGTCGACTAAATTATCGATGAATATGCAAGACATGAGGCCCTATCCTTCATGTATGGGTTCTCTGGCTACAATCAAATCCAAATCCATCTAGCAGATTAGTATAAAACCACATTTACTACCCCATGGGGTAATTTTTGTTATCGTGTCATGCCTTTTGGACTCAAGAATGTTGGTGCTACATTTCGACACGCCATGACTTATGTTTTTCATGATCCTTCCCGCATCATCCTCACTTACTTGGATGACCTCACTCCTTGATCCAAGAAAAAACACAACATCTAGATGACTTACGAGTTGTTTTTCAATGATGTCACCAAAACAATATCCGCTTGAAACCCCTTGAGTGTGTATTTTGCATCATCGTTGGACACCTCCTTGGGTTCAAAGTCTCCCAATACGACATCACAGTGGACCCCCTCAAGGTCCAAGCTATCACAAAAATTGCACCACCTAGGAATTTGTGCCAACTCCAGAACCTACAAGGCAAAGACAACTTTTTACGACACTTTGTCCCAGATTACGCCACTCGCATGCATGGTTTCCTTCACCTACTATGTCATGATATCCCATTTCGATGGGATGAACATGCCCAAAACTCTTTTTAAAATTAAAAAAAGGCTTTCTCTAATGCCCTTTGATTAATCTGCCCGACTATGATCACGATTACATCCTCTACTTGTCGTCCTTAGCCATCTCAGTAGCAGGAGTTCTTGTCCAACTAGGGGATGATGGTCGTGAGCATGCCATTTACTACATTAGTAAAAATATTTTAGGACCACCCCTTAAATACAATCATGAGGAGAAACTTGCCCTCGCAGCTGTCCTCGCAGTCTAGAAACTGTGTCAATAAATCTTGCTTCGCACTACCAAAGTCATGGTAGATTCCAACCCCATGTATTACTTGCTTAGTCGACGACATATTAATGGAAAATTTTCCCAATGGATCATCATCCTTCAGGAATACAATCTAGATTTTTCCACTCAAAAAATAAATAAAGCACTTGTTCTCTCTGAACTCATCATGCCATTTCCCTCAGACGCTAAAAGTTCACACGTAAATATGGACTTTCCTGATGAACACCTCTTCTACAACCCATCGGATGACCCCTAGTATGGAGACCTTCTCGTCTACCTTCAGACACAGAAGTTTGGGTCTCATATCTTGGAACATGATATTCGACACCTTCGCCATCAGACCACTCGGTACCTCCTCATCAGTGATTCTTTTTATCGACAGGGGGTAGAAACCATACATCGTCAATGTTTGACTATCGACGAAGCAGATAGAGTCTTGAATGATTTCCATAGTGGTGCTTGTGGTGGCCACCTCTTAGGTATTTCCACCACCCAAAAAATCATTCAAGAAGGATACTTCTGGCCCACTTTGTTTCATGAATGCATCCATGCTATCAAGCGATGTGACAAATTTCAGCTTTATGCAAACAAACCACAAGCGCCACCCACTCTTCTACATCCAGTCATCACCACTGACCCCTTCCACAAATGGGGAATAGACTTAATGACTTGTAACCATCCATCTATTATTAGACACAAGTACATCATTGTGGCAATAGATTACATTACCAAATGGGTTGAAATCATGCCTACCTTCAACAATACCGCTGACACAACAACATGTGTTTTCTTCAACCACGTCATTACCTGTTTCAGATTTCCATTGCAGTTAGTCTTCGATCACATTAAACACTTTGAGAATGAGATCTTTTTTGAAATATCCTCAAGTTTAGGCTTCTTCCATGAGTTTTCCTCCCCATACTACCCTTAGTCCAACGAATAGGTCGAGGATGTTAACAAATTCCTCAAGGCCATGTTGCAATGCACGGTTAACAAACATAAGACCAACCAACATCATATGTTGTTTTTGGCATTATGGGCTTATCGTACGATAGTAAAATATACCAGTGATTTCACATTGTTTCGTCTCATCCATGGGATCGAACCCACCCTCCCCATCGTGTATGAAATTCCCACGTTGCACACCGCCATCGAGATATTACCTGACACTGCTCCAATGGAGAAGAGATTTCTGAACTTAGGGTCATTGGATGAAGATCATCGTTCTTATTTATAGAACAATGAGGCAGCTAAAACATGTTCCAAGGCCACCTTTGACCGCCATGTCAACCTTCGCTCATTTAATGAAGGAGATCTCATCCTAGCCTATGATATCGCTCACGATACTTTTGGTCATGGGAAATTTGAGTCATTATGGCATGGACCCTACATCATTCAACATGCCCTCACTAAAGGTGCATACAACCTAGCCTCTCCATAAGGATATCCTCTCAAAGAACCCATCAACGGGTTGTACTTAAAGAATTTTTACGCCTAAGCATAGTCATTCTACACTAGGCTTTTTCTTAGTACACATTTGTAGAGTTTTTAGTATTCTTTTTTCACCTCCACTCCTCATGTCTGATCTACCATTAGTGCTATTGACAGATGTCTCCTCAATCATACTACCACATAAGTTATGTTGATGGAGCTAGCCGTTGGACATAGAATCGTGCTTCAGTCGCTTAGGCCCTCTACACCCCCTCACATGAACTTTTCCACTCCAACGACATATTTTTGGGCTCAACAACCAACAACCAAGCATAATACATTGTCTTTATTGGTCTCCTCTCCAAGGCTAGTCACCACCACATTCATCACCTTAGCATCTTATTAGATTCCTAGCTTGTCATCCTGCAACTCAATAATGTATACCATGTCCATGCTCCTTGCCTCTTTCACAAATACCTGCAAGTTATACTCTTATCTTGACACTTTGATTCAATTACATTTACACATATTCCATGACAATTTAATCAAATAACAAATAACATGTCTAACCTAATATTAGATTGTCATTTATCACATCAAGACATCATTACATATACATAACTTATCAATCATCGGTCAGAACATATAGATTAGACATCATAAAAATCATAAAAAATCAACACATGTAGACATCACAAAGATCCCAAAAATGTATATCCATATATATATATAT
>JZKD02S2295990.1:200706-213953 GCA_000966675.3 Picea glauca | reverse complement strand
ATCGATCAATGTGTCATAAATTCTTACAAAATAGTACAACATGTACATCACTTGTAGGAAAGTGAGCCCCCCTCACCCCTATAGGTACAAAAATGGGTGTCACATTACCCTATAAAAAATGGGCTTCAAGCCTATATAAATACAAAAATATACAAAATATCACTCATGGTGACCCTAGAGCTCTGCCACCAGGTCCTCTATCAGTAGGAGGTTCCCCACTAGCTAGAGGTCCTCCAGGTCTATGGGGCAGCTGATCAGTCATCGTTGCCCCCACTATAGTTGCTTTGCGGATCAGGGTCCGCAACTATGCAACACCACCCACACACTGCTCCAAGACTCTCTCATCCTGAATGTGGGACCAAATGCTCTCTAGCACACCCCGCAATACCACCTCCAACCGATGTCAAAATCATCTAACCCCCCGACGGCCTCTACCTGAGGAGCATGCGATGGCCCTACACCTAGATCTTCAAACATGTGTCTCCAGACGAATCTTCCCTCCTCTATTAGCCTCGCACTAGCCTTGTACCTCTGATGTCTCTCTCCCACCCGCGGTGGTCTCACTAGCCCTTGGCGAGTTGGCTCTCCAACCACCTCTTCCTCTCAGCCTTGCGGCCCCACATCTACAAACACAAAAAAAAATATAGGATCAGCATCCATCCATACATAAACATATTCTACACTATCAAAATCACAAAAGATAAGTACACCAACATACCTCTCTAGTATCAATCCTCTCCAGGAAGCAACACCATGTCTGGGTCATGCCAGAAATCCATCCCACCATATGGGAACTAGAATATAATATGTGGCATATGGCGCCACACAAGTGGAAATATGGTCATAAAATAATGGCCACCCTCCCCGCATCCATGACGTACCAAAATCGATGCCCAGTGCATCAATCGCAACTCTTGTGGCCCTACAACAGGTAACAACACTCTAGGGTGCAACATGGGGACCCTCTCTAGAAACCACGCCACCAAGATAGATCCAAAGGAAAAATCACCAAATTTAGTGGTATGACAACGGTGAATTTGCCCCATCGTCTTGGCATGCAACATCAAGCCCCAAGCGAAAAAAAACCCATCAAGGACTTTCTTCATAATCCTCAACTGACCACCACTGATATACTGAGTAGCTAAAGATCCGTAGATCCTAACAATCATCACTGTGATGCACTGATGCAATAGTGTATCCATCGCATCATGTTCAGCCCTGAACAATAACCCCGTGCCAGGTCTATCAAACGTACATCCCCTGGCAATTGGAGATCAACAAGTAGGGCCATTCCCTGGAAAGGGAGTCTCATCAAGAAATATACATCCTCAACAATTGAGAATGTCAATTGTTGCCCCCACACAATGAAGCACTACAGATCAGTGCTCCACATCGACATCATATACTCAAGTAGGTAATATTGCAACCGTATTAGTGGGAAGTTGAATAAATTGAGAAACCCACAGTCTGCCAAGAGTCTTCGAATACCCTAATCCTCTCTCACCGCCTCCTTGAGGTGCTCCTAGTCACGCTCCCTCCAGTGGACTAGCATGATAAGCTGGTCACCTGCATTCACACATAATACACTTGATTAGAAATCATCATTTATCACAAAAAGATTCAACAAATTCAAACTTTCAAAACCCTTAGCTTCGCCTCAAGTGCATGGATTCCACCCCCACAGGCACACACATATGCATGCCTATTCTTTGCACAGTTGCGCATCAATGCGCAGTTGTTGGAGAAACAAATGTCCATCCATGCGCATCTATCACGCCCATAGGTGCACACTCATGTGCACCTGTTCTCCACACATCTATGCACTAATGCCCAACTTTATTTCGAATAGGCACGCATCACATGTGCACCTATTTTTCCCACCCACATGCCCCCATGCATGGTTGTATTCATCACATCTGCACATCATGCGATGGAGAGGAAATTATACTTGGACATCTCAGCATGGGTATCCTTCCTTATCCCATGCATTGGTGGGCCCACCCCTACAAATTACCCTAGTACGACCCTCTATATGACCCCTACCCAACAAATAGACACTAGCTACTGTGCAGGAAGATGGGACCACTAACCCGACTCTCGCAAATCCTATATCGACCGAATCAAACTCCCATAATATCCAAATATCCTATAAATACTCTCGTCGATTCACTATAGAAGTGGGTACAAATGAGGTGGCATTGTGGGCCCCATAGCCATATATAGTCCCTCTTGCCAAACTTCCACACTCAGTTACAGGAGCTCAGAGTCTTTGTTTTTCGATCCATATTTAGCCATAGGATTAGGGTCCCATCACCTACAAAGTCACATTCCCCGGGTCACCATATGCACTCAACCCCGGGGGAGCATTTTTCTCACATCATGTCCAGGTGCGCATGCTCATGTTCAAAATTATCAAATAATTGTTATATGTGCTTTATCTTCAGATATTATTCACATTGGGTATTCGGTTTTCATGTGTGCAGGTAATTGGTCATCACAACTCAGCACAACCCCTTTAGGTTTATGATCGACACTAGAATGTAATCATTCCCTCTAAATATCAATTTCATTTCCTAGTCACACCCTTTGACATTTTCCTTTAGGGTCCCTAAATCCGTCTCTGTAGTACTATCACCTCTACGACATTTTGGTACTATCACCTAGTAGCACTCTCCCCCACATTAGTTTTCTCATTCATAGTCCCCTTTGGCACCTTGACACTCATGCTTCTTTCAACCCCTAGGGATGGGAGTCTCGATAGTATTACACATTTCCAAGAATCAGCCACATACTCCTTCTCATCATTTTGCTAGCTTTCCCAATGGAATCCCCGGATATCTTCTCACGGTTTTATTTTGACCGCACTTTCGCAGTATCAATAACCCTCCATTTCATCCACAATCATTTTTCCCATCTACAGATTTCCCTCCATTTCATTTACCTCATACAGAAACCCACCCATGGGGCCCCCACCCTCCACCAGTTTTCCAAGCAACTTGCGCCCTCACAGGCCAAGCCATCTTTCATTGGGGCACCCATTTCTATATATGTACACTCATCCCAAATTATTCTTTATTCATTTGGTAATTGTAAAAAGCCTTTGTTTCCAACATTTACTTAGCTTTTTGTTGTCTCCCTTGACGACCTTATTTTTATCGAAAAATCAACCCATGTCTCCCTTGGTTGGGGCAGTCACTACCCTCTACTCATATTGACCTTGTTCATAAACCTCGAGTATCCCACAATCCACGTACCCCTGATCTCTGATTTTTCCTCTTTGTCACGCCTCTAGCACAATTTAACCCCATGTCTAGTCATCCCCTTGATGCTAGATACAGTTTCATGGTTGTTTCCAATCATCCTTAAAACAAACCCCAAACCAAGTGGTAGTCTTGAGTCTCACCGTGTCTTGACTTTTTTCATGTTACCTATCAGTTCCTGATCTTATCTAGTGGATTTCATGAAGCCCTTTGCTTCTTGGAGTCATGTCTCCCTTTCTGTCAACATCAGCACTGTTTTCAGAAGGGCGACAATATCTTGACTCTCATTACCTTTACAATGAGGAGTCTTGGATGACACAAAGAGAACCATCATTGATATCTGATGTCGTTGATCCCCATAACATTCAACTTCAACAAAATCTCATGTTATGGTGGGTCTTATGAAGCGATTATTACAGTTGTTTTATATTAGCTGAAGACCTCTGAATTTGTTTGGCCATCAATGCCTATGAGTCATCGACACTTCTTACAGGTTTCCTTGCCTATTTTCAGAGTATTTTCACCATCAGAATTTTCATTTGTCGTTATCAAACCACCCCAGAGGTCGCTACAGTTATCTACATCAACATACAACTTCAGTTACTATCTTACATTTTTTGAGTTACATGACACTAGCATGGGGCCTGCCCACCTCATTTGTATACAAAGTTTCTTTTTCTCTCCCTAGAGACAGATTTGGGTTTCACGATCTCTCCTCTCCCTCCGACAGGATCGCTCTTGCAGTCCTTATCAACACTCTTCCTTGCAATGGTACTCTCAGTAGAAGAAAAATTGATGTTTTTGGGTTATACGTATCCTCCTAGCCTCACACATCCTGGGGCATCTATTATCACTAAAATTCCGTCCGCGGTATTGGATGAAAATGGTTACAGTAATACAACACCTCCAAAACACCTATTAGTTCACTTGCAGCACCAAAAATGCATTTCCAAGGGGAAAAAACAATACAACTGGTAAAAAATTGACATGTGCTGAAACACTAAAAGAAGTGCATGCATAGTGCGCGGGCCCAAGAATCCTGTAGAGAACACAATGTGCCATATGTGTCACTGTGTACGTGAAAAGCCACACACTCCTATGAAAGACACATTTATGGTTCTTGTTGGTCCCTCACCCACTTCTGGACCAGCTACCAACTTGATTTGACCCTCAAATTTGAGCTGAATCCAAATGGGGGGCTAGTCAAAGACCTAAGGGTGCCCTAATGGACCTCTTGTCCACAATAAGAATCAGTTGGATATTTCCTCATAGAAATGTTGTAAATGGAGGCCATGGGTGCACTAAAAATTTAAGAATTTCATAGTATTGTTATGATGCCTCAATCCTCCTTCAATAAACCTCTTTTCTTCTTGGAGCATTCTAGCAACATTCCAATAAGTAGTTATTCCACTGACCTCTTGAGGGAATAGGCTTGGATTTCTTCACCATTTTCTTTCTAGTTTATCATTGTAAGAAGAGCTCTAAAATAGGAGACTAAAGAGCCCTCCCAAGGAGGAAGAGGGGACCCATAAGTCCTCCTTTCTCTATGGTGTTTGCCAAATAATATAGTTATCCATTGGTGGAATAATCTCGGTCATTTGGTTGATTAATTTTGGTTCAAAGTTTCTTATGCATTTTAGTTTTATTTCTTTAGTTATTTCCTTAGTTGTTTCTAGTTTAGCTGTTTGTTTATTTATGTGTTTGAATTGTTTAATTCATACACTAACCTCTGTCTTGTCTAGTAGACCCAACTAGACTTGTAAGTACCCTTGTTTTTCTCACCCAAGTGACGAAATAGACACAACACTCCCAGTAAGTTTCCCACCAACGTTTGACATGGGGGAGAGCCTTAAGGAGTGTGAAGGTGATCTTTTCCCTGTCGGGGAAATTATGAACAAAGAAATAACCTTCTATTATATTTAACCATTTTTCTAGGGCATCCACATCTATCTATCCTTCAAATACAAGAATAAAAAAATCAACTTGTACCTTGAAAGACGAGGTTCCTCCAAAGTGGACTCTTGATGAATATGCGCCTGTTATTATCAATGAGAGTTAAAGGATGTGGGAAAAATTCTCCATCATTTCATCCCTCTGTTGCATAAGAGCTTTTAAGCAACGAATTAATAGAATCTTTTTCTCTGTCATTTTTTCTTTCTTCCACCATGGAGGGTTTCTTGGGCATGTGAGATTGATTGTCCTCAAGGGAGACAATCTTGAGACCCAACTTTCTATACTCAGACCTTGTCGGGGACAAGCACTAAAAAATGATCAAGAGCAACCTGCTACGATACCACTAATCTAAATTATTTTTGGCACAAAATGAGAGTGGGGATATAAAAAAAATATATCCAGAGATACTAAAAGACAAACAATAATATAAAAGAGATATATCGAAAATATAACAATAGGAACACACATATAGTAATATACAATTTTGATTAATGTGTGAAATGTACAGACCTATAAAAACACAGAGTGAAACTCGCTAGAATGGAGGTAGATTGTCTCCGAGAAGAGATGTGACGACTACTCGCATTCGCAATATTATTTTAAAATGAGGCTCCAAAATCATTTTTTATCATAAAGAAAATCCAAAACCCTAACCCTAGAAGATGAAAAGCCAACAATTTTGTGGACCCCTTTTTGGGTAGTTTGGTGTATCAACTTCCCAAGGGCATAACGTTGGCATACAATCTTTGTTTAGGGCCCATAATAGCTCGTTGGAAAGGTTTATCTGAGGAATACAAATTTTTTCATTAGACTCTGACTCTATCTACAATTTTAATATGGAGATCCCTAAAAACGTTGTTTAGGGCATCAAAAAGGCCCCAAAAGTTTGGGACCCAAAAACTAGAAAAACAATGCCAAGGTGGAAGATTGTTTTTTGAGCCAGTGGAATAAGTGAGTGGCCATTGATATCCACCTTTTTCACTTGACTTAAGGGCCAAGTTATATGATAGAACCCCACCATGAACCTATGGTAGAAGATTCCAAGCCCAGGAAGGTGCAGAGCTCTATCAGAGTTGTCGGGGATATCCAATTGCAAATGGCTTGGATCTTGGATGAGTTTAGGTTGGAATATAACTTGTGTTGTCATAGGGTTGTCAAGACATGTTGAATGCAATACAAGTTATCTTCATAGGTTCAAATGAAGATGAGGATGTCATCCAAATAGACCACCATGAAAGAGTTTTTGAACGACCATAATATATCATCCATCATACTCATTAATGTCATTGGAGAATTAGTAAAACAAAAAGGCATGACCAACCACTCAAAGAGGATATCATTAGATTTGAACATTTTCTTCCATACATCAGTTCATTATATCAGAACTTGGTGATAGCCCAAATTCAAATTGATCTTTTTGAAGAACTTGGCATGCTTGAGTTGGTCAAGAATATACTCAATCTAGAGGATTAGTTATTGGTTCTTAACAATGATGTTATTTCGGGCTCTATAATCAATACAGAGCTACCACATTCCATTATTATTTTTCACCAACACAATTGGGATTCCACAAGGTGAGGAGCTTGGTCAAATGTCACCCTTGTGGATGAGCTCATGAATTTGATGCTTATATCCTCATTCTCAGAAATGGATCATTTGTATATCGAACCATTGGGAAAGGGAGCACTAGTTATCAAATCAATGGTATTTTTCACTTGACAATGCATAGGCACCCCTACAAGTGAAGTGAATAGGTCTATGTATTCCTCTATAATCTTGTTCATATATTTCTATTGTGAAGATAGACACTATGTTGAAGTTGTGGTAGTAACAATGACGTTTCATTCCCATTCTGACTGAACCATGAAGAGGAAAAGCTTCATAGTCTATGAGATTGCTTTTCAGCACTATTTTGTTGAGATCAATGAAATCAAAATAGTTAGAACTACCTCAGGTACCCTCTAGGGATGACCCCCCAGAGTGATAATGACACTATGGGGTTAGGACTCATAAATAGTATGGTGTTTCCACATATAATGTTTTCCTAAAATAACATCACAAACTTTGAGTGGGGAAACATCACATGATACCTCATATTTGAAGGGCTTGATGTTGTAGGATAGGTGGCACTATTAGCTGACGTAAAGGTCTCATCCCTGACTCAACCAACCAATGGCGTATGGCTGGGGATGTCACATCATCGATAGCTTCAATATCTTGATGACCTTATATGATATTAGGTTCTTTTGGCTCCCTCTATCAATAATGAAATGCAGTGGGGTTCCCTTCACCCACATTTGTGAATGGAAGAGGTGCTCCACTTCCTCAAGCTCCTCTACCTTGTCTGGTTGGATATTTGTGGTTTTGATGGTAGATATAGGTTTCACATTGATTGTCTTCTTTCGCTTATCCTTCTCTAAACAAAATTATGAGTTAGGTTCTAACTCTTTTTCTTTAAGCTTGAACAATAGTGATTATTTTGATGGGCATTCAACAGTCTTGTTGAGCCTCCAAATTGACATCCCCATTACCATATTATACTCCTCATTTATACCTTTTTGGCCTACCTAAGCTTGGATCAATGATAAAGAACCCTACCTACAGTCACTGATAAGTTCATAAGGTAAAGTACAATTGAATTCATGAATTTTGTGGTTTATTAAGCTAGGAGACTAAATATTTCATGTACTAATGTTTAAAATTTCCATGTGTAGCCTTTGACATTTGGATGAATTCCAACACTTCTATGTCATCTCAGCTATCCAGTACTTATGCGCCAGATTTCCCATTGTCTGAATTTGGTACCAAACACACCTTCCATTCAGATCCAGTACCCATAGACCATTCACTGTCGCGATCCGATACCAATGATTGTAGACTGTTCTAGTCTAGTACCAACCAATTGCGTACAATTCGGATCTAGTACTATCTATTGAATCTCATGTGTCACGATATAGTACCAATACAGGAAACAAAGTACTCTAAGATTGGCTCCAAATCATGCCTAGGATAATTTTTGAGTGTTTGTGAAATCATCAATTTCTAGCAAGACTATGTTAAGCCAGTTTGTTTATTGCTTCATCCTCATACACTTCGTCTCATGAGGATGAATCTTAAAATATGTAACTAAAGATATAAATTTGATAATTGTTGATTTGTAAAAGATTTCACCTCCTTGTGTTTCACGACTAAGAATATTTAAATGGTCATGGCAAGGATGGTGGAAGTAGTAGAGAGATACAATATTACATCATGTGAAGCAACGTTACATATTGTAGAACATCTCTTGAGTTGAAGTTTAATAGAATAATTTCATTTATTCCCATGTCTTAATCATTTATGAATGAATGTGAGTTGAGTTGTTAGTATAGTTTCATGTTTTGAGGTTTTGACTAAGAGTGATGTGTAGATTAAAGGCCAACTTACTGTAGACTCTAGTCGCTGACCTGTTGAAGTAGCAAGGGCCCACTGCCCAACAAAGGTCAACATATTTATAGAGTAGTGTTAACATTTGGTTTCAATAGTATAACTATTAGAATAGCTGAAGTTTTGATTCTTCCAGATAATAGCAATATAGTTTTAGTTTAAGATTTCGATTATATGATTGCTTAGGGATCTTTATTTACTCTATTTTTGCATATGCTCTGTTTCTGTTCTTATGAATTTGATTTTTCTTAATGGACATGGATGTTGGTAGTAGTAGTCAAATATAATTGGAAAAGAACTAGTGAAGTTCACAATAGAATATTGTGAACCACAACATACTCAATATACTGGCTATTTGAACTACCCATGCTATGTCTTGATGATTGATGTTTGATTTCCCTTTCAGAAGTGTGATTGCATAGTTAGCTTTCTGGGTTAGATAAAAAAGTTGATATGTCAAATAAATCCATCTCATATTTTCATGTGCCCCAATGGAGTAGATAGCTTCTCTGTGAAAGGAAACCAAAGTGTGTTTCAGTTTGTTTCTTAATCCAGATTATTTCTGTACTCGTGACATTAGAATTACCTCTCTTAATAGTGTCTTGTAACTCTATTGATTATGAATCCTGGATTGATAATTAATGAGTGCATTATACTAATCATATAAGCAGCACAACAAATTTTTGCCAGGGGATTTTGTGGAATTCACACCACTTGCTACTATCCTTCTTCATATTCTTGTTACCCTTATTTTCCTGCAAATTGGCCAGTCTCTCTTGAGGTTGGAATTCCTTGATATTTCCCTTTCTCTATGAGTTAGGGCCACCTTTTCCCTACTTCTATTATTGAATGTTTTCATACCCAAACTCCCTCTTATTTCGCTACTTAAATTTTTGCGTGAATTTGACAACATATTGATAAGAAGCTCCCGATGAGGATATGTCCAAGAAATCCATCTCTTTTTGGATATACCTATGTAGGTCACTATGGTACTTTAGAACCAAGTTCCACTTAGAGTTTTTGATATCAAACTTTGAGTGTAAGGTATGGAATATGTTAGTGTACTTTGGCATCATTTGGTCTCTTTCTTGACATAGAGGCATCCATCTCATGTATTAGTCATCATAGTTTCTGACAGGGTAGAAATCCTCCTTTAGGGAGTCAATAAAGGCCACCTAGGTGGTTCCTATATTGAATTTCATATACTCATCTTCATTATATCTCTCCCAATAACATTCCCACCAATATTGGACATGGGGGAGGGATTCAAGGAGACCAAAGGTGATCATTTTAGTGTTGGAAACGTTTTGAACAAAGTAATACCCTTCTAACGGATTCAACCATTTCTCCAAATAATATACATATATCTAGCCTTCAAATAAGAGGATATCAAAGTTAACTCGTACCTTGAAGGATGACACACCTCCAAAATAGTTTCTTTTTTAAGGTGCCTCATCTGTCATCGGTAGTCATTAAAGGATCTCGGTTAAGTTATCCATCATCTCATTTTGTTGTCACATGAGGGATTCCTTAAGAAAAAATTTGAAAGGATCTCCAGCTCTATCCTCTCTCTTTTCTTCCTCCATGGGAGGTTTCTTGGGCTGGCAAGGTTGGTCGTCCCCAAGTAAAACTAGCTCGAAACCCAAATCTCTATACATTGATCTCGTCAAGGACATGCACTAAGAAATAAGAAGGATTATATTTCTCTGATACTACTAATCCATATTATATTGATAACAAAATGAGATACAAACATAAATACATAAGAGAACACATAAATACAATGAAACCCAAATTCTATTAATGAATAAAACAACAAAATATTATAGAAGACAAATTGGCTAGAATGGTGGTATGTTATCTCTGAAGAGAAAGAGAAGTCAGCTATGCTTATTTACAAAAAAATGATTACAAAAGGAAAAAAAGGGATTTATATCATGAATCCTAATAAAGAAATAGGAAAAAACCCTAAATATCAAATCCTAACCCTAGAAGATGAAACACCAAAAGTATTGTGGGCCCGAAGGTGGTTAGTTGACAAGTCAACTTCCTAGGGGCACAAAGTTTTGATATGATATTTGTTTGGGGTGCACGATAGCTTGCTGGAAAAAATATCCCATGATTACAACTTTTAGCTAGGGCTAAGGCCTGCCAATGCAACACTTTCCCTCCCTTGCCCACCGAATGTCCAAAAAATATCGTTTAGGGCCTCAAAAGGACCCCAAAAGTTTGGAACAAGAAAAACCATAGAGAACAGTTAAGTCAATGGAAGAGGCAGGCGGCCATCGATATCCACCTAAATCACCTTCTTCTTAGTAAGAGAAATATCCTACAGTGTAATTTTCTTTTTCTTATACCATAGCTTCAAAAACTACTTTTGCACATTAATATTAATTGTACCAATTGAATCAATCCAAAGATATTCCAAAATAATATCCTTATCATCTATATATATAACATGAAAATCAAAATGAAACACATATTTACCCATGGTAATCTTCAAATCTTTAAAAAATTGAATATTCTCATGCTCAACCTATGTGCTTTGAATATTCTTTTTGGGTACTTGCAACCTTTTACCTAATCTAACATCGATAAAATTATGCATGCAACTAGAGATAATAGAAACAATGACTTTCTCTTGTTGAATACATCCATGAACTACTAATATGAAGTTTTTGCATGAAAATAAACCCCTATTGTTCTTTGTATCCTTCCTAGAGCAATGGGACTATTTATCTAAATATACTTGTTCGTATGCTTAATTTGAAAGTGTCTTCATCTTGTCATCGTTAGGGAATTTTGACCATGTGATAACATGAACTTTGATATACAAGCCTAACCAAAATATCCAATGCTATTTACATTGTGACTTCATTTGTTTATGTATTCATCAATACTAGGACCATCATCTTTTCCTCTAAAATACATCGTTCTTGCTATATTTCGGAAATAGAACTAAGATTTTGAATAAATAACTTAGTTTTTAATGGAGCACCTTTATGCAACTAGGGTGTGAGGCAGCTAATGTAAAATGATCATAAGTTCTATGATACTTCTATGATTGGTTATTATGACCACAATTATGAAATTCCATAGCCACTCTGCATCTATTGGTACTAGTTTGATTAATATCTAGGCATTCTATAAAAATATATATTATTTGCAAACTATGTGGCCATCATACAAAAAATCCTAAGAGTGTTGTGAAGTATTGGGGTCTCCCATTGAACATTGTGTCAAATAGAGACATAAGTTTTATGAAGTTGTTTTAGACATAGTTGTTCAGGCTTGTCGGAGGCAAGTTGTTGATGAGTTCAAGTTATCATCCACAAACCAATAGATAGACATAATGTATCCATGGAATTTTGGAGGATTGCCTAAGGCATTTTGTTTACAGAGACTAATCGATCTTGACAGAGTTGTTGGATGTATCCTAGTTCAGTTATAACATGCAAAAGAGTTCCAAAACACGCTATAGTGTATTTGAGTTGGAAAAAGGATAGAAACTATTGACACTACACACATTTCTACAAATCTTCTATGAGTGCAACCCATTAGCATTGGGGTTTATGAAGGGATGGAGAGACATATTGGAGATGGCTCATGTTTAGTGGACAAATGTAATAGAAATATTGAAGCATTGGGTAGAACATAATACAAGGGACATGGAGTTTCAAGTTGGCAACTTGTTTTTACTGATGTTCAGTAAACAGCAACTCAAGCCACCAAATGGTATGTCCAATTCTTTGTTGTGACAATTTAAAACATTGTTTAAGGTACTTGAGAAGATTGGAAATGACATTAATAGAATGGAGATGATAGACCACATGAGAGCTCACCATACAATTTTCCATGCTAGTTAGTTGAAGCCTCGTGGGATTGATAAACGTGATCCTAGAAGAGTTACATAATCCAATGTCCCCACGTTGATTCTAGAATCATCTAGAGCTAGAAGCACATGAGATACTTCCACATAGGACTTCCCACCTTGGAAAGAATCGAAGGCATGAGTACTTTGTCAGCTAGAAAGATAGACTTAAAGAGGAGAATAGTTGGGAAAAGAAAGAAATGTTGTGGTAGTATGGAGACAAGATCTGAGAATTCAAGAAGCAAAATGTAATGTCCCCACTTTGGGACATCATCATAGGGCAGAGATTTATGATGACCAGAATAGCCAGATGGGTGCTAGAGCGAGTACATGGGTATTTGAGAGGCATTGCGGGGTCCATCTTGCATTGCTCATCATATTCCATCATTATGAGCCATTCTGCACAGGTTGGATTTGGTTCCATTGCATTTCGACGATTTCCATGATTTTGACTATTTTGAGTTATAAGTCAATGAAATTCACTGAAGAGGTCATTTTGGGAAAATTACTTGGAGGAACCTCTCAGTGTAATAGCTTGTTGGAATCGAGAGGAGAAAAACTACAGGATGGGATGGCTAGAAGTGACTTTCAGTGGCCAGGGAAGCCACAAGGAGAGATAATTAGCTTTTCAAAGGTAAAAAGGTTAATTAATTAATTAAAGTGATTTAATTAATTAATTAAATATTAATAAAATGAAAGTCACTTTGGAGGGAAAAGGTGAGCCGAAAAGTATAAAG
>JZKD02S2295990.1:64174-167311 GCA_000966675.3 Picea glauca | reverse complement strand
CTTTCCTCATTTATTTTAGTGCATATTTTGTATTTGGGTACCTAACATGGCCTCGTTTCTGGGACCTGTTCTTTATTTTCACCATAGTGATGTTTAGGGGGGGTAATGGAGATACTTCACACACACCTAGGATTTATTTTTCCTATGGATTTCCCTATATTTATTAGTCATTATTCAATCTCCTATAGTTTAGGGAGAATATTCATTTTCCTACCTTCTAGGAGAATATTCTCTTCAGTCCACACTTCAATTTGATCAGTTGAGTGGAGTCTACATGCCACATTGGTTTCATCACCATGCATCATTGGGATTATCACCAGATAATGTGAATTTTTCCTGGTATTATATCCATACTATTGCATTACTCATGATTCCATGATTTCCTCCTCACTTCACTCTGTTTCAGTCAGTTAATTGAAGACTAAGAGACTAGTTAACTTAGACTAGGTGGAAGTTTACTCCTGCAACTGTAGGTGCATATCCAGATCACTCTAGACCACCACTATGGTGAATTAGCTTCTCCTCCAATACACATTAGTTGAGCTATACATGTTATATCATGTGTAAATTATCATTCATTCATTTGGTTAATAGAATTCTTGCATTTTTTCTCTCATGTTTCTCTCTTTTCTCATTTCTCTGCAAACTGTGTATGTATTTTTTCTAGATAGATCTTATTTGTGCAGGTTCATCCACATTTATAGGTTGTATGGATATCACATGTTAGTATGTGGTTCAGACATGTAAGCATGTTGATTCCATGCTGACATCATCTGTACGAACGATCATGTCATCATTTTCCCCTATTTCTTGAGAACTTCAAATGACGATAACTTTCTCATACGATGTTCATTTGAGGCGATTCACACCTCATTGGAAATCTCTCATAGGTCTCTACACAATGAAGTTAATTTTCAAGAGAATTTGAGATAATCAATTTTTGAGCATTTTGGATCCTTCTAGATCACACCTTCCCACTGAAGAACTTTTGTTCCTCCAAAAGTATAGATCCTTCTACAACTTAGTGATGATAAATCTTCTTCACTCTTCCACCTTGTTGAAATAAACTTCATGGATTTTTCAACAACTTAGTGATGATAAAAATTTATCTCTCTTCAACCTTTTTGAAATGATTTTTGATTGATATCCATTTAGGAATTGTTATTTTCCTTGGACATTCATCTTGGATACAGATTTGATCTCTTTCTTGAACTTCCAAAAGCTTCAAGGAAACAAAACTAGATCAGTGTACTTCTGTTTGCTACTCTATAACATGGATATGACTCTGACTCTTGGCAATAGTTCTG
The DNA here is from genome assembly GCA_000966675.3 of Picea glauca. Lineage (NCBI taxonomy): Eukaryota > Viridiplantae > Streptophyta > Pinopsida > Pinales > Pinaceae > Picea > Picea glauca. The sequence continues at coordinate 166,004 of JZKD02S2295990.1, read as the reverse complement.
ACTCTGGCTCTTTCTTATGACTACTGATCCTAGTTTCTAGCTATATATCTAGCTCTAGTTATGCTTCATTGATTCCTTCACTACAAAAGTCTTCTCACTGTCTCTCTACTCCACAATATTTATATTTGAATCTTGACTCAACATTCACTCCCATATCCTTCTCTCTTTCTTGAAGATAGTCCATCTCAACAATCATGAATCCAAGTCGAATGTTGATCTATGCCTCACCCATATGGATTAACTATTCTAGTACTAATTGATGTATATGTTGGAGTCTTTGAATGAAATTTATGTTCATTTCCTCTCTCCTACCCTGAAAGAAAAATATAAACATGTTTTCCGCAAACATCTGTACCGTTTGAATTTCTTATGTACAAGGTATACATATTACATAAACATGGATTTTACATATGAACATTGACGTTCCATTTTAGGATGATTTCCGAAACTGATAACCATAGTTGTTCCACTGTAGGTTGCTTCCCCATAATGGAATATAATTTTTCAGTTGTCTGCCTCTGATACCAACACTGACTCAGAATCCCATATATCACTAGATCTAATTATAGGTCATCCAAGCAACCTATATAATCTCCAAAAGTCTATTCATTCAAAAATTAAGTGAGGGTATTGTCGCCACACATTTCTAGTATCATCCATCCTTCCTTATTGGATAACGAGTTCCCGACTCATCACAATAATAATGAAGACTGAAAAAACATTGTTGAACAAGTTAACCATCCCCTTAAGTTCACAAACTCCACCATTCATTTTTGCAACTACTAAACACACTCCACTTATTAGTAAAAAACTAAACAACAAACTAAATATATAAATGTAAAAGAGAATGAACCATCGACATATTTTACCTTCTTAATAGGAGCAACATCAACCAAAGGACTTGTTTTACTTTCAATCGTAGGTTGTAAACCTGAATCCTGGATACTAGCATTAACTAGCATTTGCATGTGCCATGTAGTGACAACTATCAAATTCATATTCATCTAATGAGATCTCATAATGAAATCAATCCCATCCTTGAAAAAATGATACTTGTTTTATTCCCTGTAAAAAATGGCATTCCTTTCATACAACTATGGAATTCCCAAAACTATCCCACAAATGTCAAGTGGAACAACATATAACTCCACCTCATCAGTGAAACTGGATTTGATCACAAACCGTAAATTGCATTGCTTATTTACCTATAACTGAGAATTATCACAAATAAAACCCAAAGGATATAGTCTCGAATGAGGCCTAGCTTCCAATCCCAAATTCCAAACAACTTTCTCTGAGATAAGATTTACTTGTGATCCACTATCAATAAGTGTTTTAATCGTATTGTGATTTGAGATAACTCATAAATGAAACAATTCTTTTATTTTCCTTCCATCAGGGATTACATTAAACTTTGAATAAGAACTATATGAAATAGAACTAGCAACATAAAATATGCCTTTAAATCCCATAGTTGTAACTTTCGAATCTGATCCAAGATCTTGAACTATAGTTGTGGCCTTATATTTAGCCTTGTCCTTAAAATTATTTTGTAGCCTATCTGGATGCAACTTTGAACACATTACCTCCTCATGTCCTTTATTCTTGCAATGCGAACATGTAGGCTTCTCTTCTTCTTTTTCCCTTTGAATGTTTCTCGAAGTTATACATCTTCTTCGACTGCTTCTGGAAGTTATGTGGCTTATTTGACTTCTTCCTGAATTTATGTGGATTTTATTTTCTTTTACAACCAATTCCCTTGGCCTTATTTCAATACTCGTACATTTCTTCCACTATGGCCTTCATTTCTATGAAAGAGGAAAATAATTCCTCTTTAGTACCAAAAGGATTTGTATCAAAAGAATCCCTATCTTTTTTTGAAGCCATTTATTGTTTCAAAATGAATGTCTCGAACCAATCTCAGGAATGTACTCTTCAAATGATACTTCACCAATATTCAATTTGGACCTCGTAATAATTCACTTCAAAATACATGTCAAACCAACTTTGATACCATGTGATCCTAAAATCCTTAGATTTCAATTAGTTCTTAAGCATACACTAAACATATGACCAGATTTGGGAAATTAAGATTGTTGTTGGACAAGCATTTTGGATAAGTCTTGGGAATCATGCAGGAACGAATTACATGATATTTTTTCTAAGGATTAGCATGCACACAAAGAAGTTGAAGCATGTTCGGGAGTCAATGCACAAAAGGAGGAAAGTATCAAGGATTTTGGGACATTTTTTCCACATTGTAATGACATAGCCCTATTGTAAAGATATAAACTGTAATGGGTTTTTGGGTAGAAGGTATGTAAGTTGGGAGAGTTTGTGATGTGAATTTATTTTGAGTTAGTTGATTTTTGAAGAAGTATTGAGGAATCTTTTTGAGGTATGACTGAGGATTAAGGCTCAAACTACAATAGAACAACTAGGTAGGTTTGAGTAATGGTTACTATTGCATATTTTTGTAAGCACAATGTGTAGCTGTAAAAAGACTATAAATGACTAATATAAGAATCCAGTCATTGTGGACATAACCTATATTGGAGTGAACCATGTTAAAACTTGTGTGTGTGATATGACTAACATAGAATGGTTAGTATTACGAATATGTTACTGATATTGCACAGTGATAATGAAAGCTTATTATTATGAATGTGTTATTCATATATATTTTCATAATGTCACACACTGAAGAAACTGGTAAATGAATGAATGTCAAGTAAAGTAATGTCATACATAGGATATAATCAATGAATATAAAAGGTTAAGTAACAAATACTACGCACATAATAGATAATGCAGAGTGTGATTATGTTGAATGCCTCACTTTCCCCCACTATAGAAACTTGGTTCCTACAACCTCTCTGGATGCCTAAGGTGAGACTTCACTTGATTTAAGGTGATGTTGAAAGGGTCGGTGTCTAAGGGTTTTGTTGGTATTTTATCTTTGAACCGAGGGTCTACCCATTGCATGCCAACAAATGATTATGTTGTCGAGACTAGGATCTGTAACTAAGGGGAATGTTTTGGAGGCCGAATAAGGAAGAGATCACAGAATGGGTAGAGAGGAAGCAATGAGAATTTTCCAAAGAACAAAATAGAAACCCATGTATTAACGACGAACAAAAGTTGCAAAGGTATTTGTTTACAGATGTTGGCCCTTGGTTATGGAATAAAGTGAAGATTCGGGAAGAAAGGTGAAGTATGAACTGTGCAGAAGACACAGTGACAAATATTGGGTCGGAGTGGTCAAAGAAGAAGAAAAGAAGGAGTGAAGTAAAGGAAAGTGAGTTGTTGAAAGAGAAGACTGAGGAAGATAGATCAACAAAGAAGGTGGATCGTGGACAAATGAGCAAGCAGAAGAAGACATCAACAAGTGTTTTGGAACAATGCGTGGGAAAGAAGGAAGAACATGCTGGCGAAGCCCAGAAAGAATGGGTCAAGTTGACCTAGGTTTTTAGACACCTAGGGTTTTATCATCTAGGTTTTTGACACCTAGTTTCCAGCCTAAGGTTATCTGAGAATCATTATAATGTATAAATGAAGATCGAGAGGAGTGAGGAAAGGTTCATTCGAGGTTGTTCATTGTTCATCATTGTGGGTTAAAAGAGTGATTATTGTTGTGTGAGAGAGAAGTGTTGAGCGTGAGAGAATTATCGTATTGTAATATCTTCAGCTGGGTGCGAAGATGAAACCTGCAGCTGGGTGCGCAGGGAGGGGAGAGAAAGAGAGGGAGATCTACAAACTAAGAGTGCATATAGAACTGTATGTTTTCATATAATATCAAGAAACGTAGTTCTGTGGACATAGCCCTAGGGAGAGGGTAGACCACATATATCTTGTTGTTATGTGTAATTGATGTTGTGTTATTGGTCATCTGTTATGTTGTTGATGCATTGTTGTGATAGATCTGAGATATAACTGTGCGAAGTAGGATAAGTTGGTAAGGAATAATTATCTACCTATGTTGTTGTTTTTGATCCACTTTTCATTTCCTCTGGTTGTAGACACTTGTGTCCTGCAACCCCCTATTACTACTTCGGATGAGACTGCATCTACCCCGCAGGTGTTATCGAAAGGGCCAATAGTTAGGGATTGTTGGTGCACTATTAGATTTGAACCCTGGGTCTACCCCTGTACCAAAAAATGGTTTTGTTGCTTGGACCAAGATCTTCTTGAGGGAATGTCAAGGTGGTTTCCATCGAAGACAAATATTCAGAAATGGATAGAAGAACAAGAGAAGGACTTCATTGAGGCTCAAAATAAAAACCCTAATATTAGTACAAAAGATTGGTTGGGAAGGTATATCTTTACTAATATACACGAGATATTCTTTGGAGGAATTCATAAAAAGCTATATGAATGGTTAGCCAGGTTAGCAGATACCCAGTTTGATATCAGATCTAGACCACTTGTGGTTTGGATGTTAGCGTTGATCAAGAAGGTCAAGAGAGATGATAAAACTATATCAAGAGAAGTAGATCACTGGTTTGATAGAACCATTGGAGGGTACATTAGCAATTTTTATATTGATAGAGTAGAGTCATATAGCCAAGTAGAGAGTTATTTATTTAAGGGGCAGAGAGGAAAACTTTTACACTTTTTGAAGTTGAAGATCAAGATGTTATTCCATGCGAAAAACATCTTGAAGATACAGTAAGTGGTCGGATTGAAAGGATAATGTTCAAGAAATCGGATAGCGACAACAACACAGATGTTGGACATATGCGCAGTGGGAGAACCTTCAGAGAGGTTCCTCTGGTAAACCTATTTGAGAAGATTCATGAACCACCTGCACAAGACGAAGGGTTCTACAATGGAGAAGAAGAAGAGTTATTGAATGAAGAAAATTCAGAGTCCACTAGGATAGAGGAAGGGAAGACTAAATAACCTCATCGGGATGAATCAGAAACTTCAAGGACTTCCCCAACTATCAAGGTAAGTACTATTACTCATCATGTTGTTTCAACAATGCTAAGTAACCAGAGTAGTCAAATTTACCAGAGCACTCAGAGTATTGTTACCATCAATTTAGTACATACTCAGTCAAGAAGCCTAGGAAGACCTATGCAAATGAAATGAGGTTACCTATATTTAGAGGAGATGGATCTAAAGATCCTGATCAACACTAGTTTTTATGTGAAGCTGTATGGAGTATCAAGTAAGTCAGTGACAAATCTTTTAAGAGAGCTCAGTTTAGTACTACCTTGAGAGACCACGCACTGAGTTGGTACTTGAAGTTTGTTAAAGGGATTTCACAGCCTAAAGCATTGAATGAGATCAAGACTATGTTGAGTGCAAAATTCAAGAAACCTAAGTCAGAGTCACAGTGCATTACAAAACTGAAAGAAATCAAGCAAAGAGTATCCGAACCTGTTTGGGATTTTGATTAGAGGTTTAAAACCCTGACAGGCCGCTTGAATTTTCAGATCCTAGATGAGGAGAAAAAGGAATGGATCATTGTTTCCCTCTTACCACACATCAGAGTTCCTATGATGCAACAGAAGGTCACTTCATAGGCTAAGGCATTGGATATTTCCATGAAACTAGAATCAACCCCTATGGGAGAATCCATCTCAGGTATGAGTCAAATTTTGATTCAACTGACTAGCTTATCTCTACAAGTTGAAGATATGAAGAAAGAAAATGGAAAAGATAAAAGAGAATACATCTGGTGTATCAAATGCAAGTCAGAGGGCCATGACAAGGAGCATTGTCCCCTATTTCATGAGTACTTGACCTATGGAGCTCCGAGCCCTTTTAAGAAGGTTACTCTACCCTAGTGTGAGGTATGCAGAAATAGACATCACCTTGGTGAATGCTAGTACATGAAGAAATATATCCAGGCACCTACCAATATTTAATGCACATTCTATAAATCAGTGGGGCATGATGAGAAGGAGTGTAGGGATTATGACCTATTGCATGAAAGATCAATATACACATATAGGATTCAAGGAGAGATGCAGCAGGAGGGAAATGCTACACATTTTAACTCTATGGGAAGAGGAAACTTCAACCCTCATGGTGGATTCAGAGGAAGAGAAAGAGGAGGAGGCATGGGTCAAGGTAGAGGTCAGATCATTTGTTATAACTGCACCCAGCTAGGAAATTTGGCAAGGGACTATTAGAGCCCTTGTACCACTTGCAGCTACTGCAACTCATTTGAACACGTTATTAAATATTGTTCATTCATGTTAGCCAAACTTCAGGAGAGATGAGGAGGAAACCATCAAGTATAACTAATATCAGTCCAACCTTATGGAGAGGATCCCAGAGTCATTGTTATCACTAGAGGAGGCATTGTTATAGGAGAAGACAGTGTGCCACCAAAAAATACGACAGAGGAATATAGGGTCAGAAGAGTTGCATAGAAGACATGGGATTTTGATCCGAGGAAAGAAAAGAATACATTTGAAGAAGAAAGAAGATAATTTGGAAGAGATCAGGCTTCTTCAACAAAGGTGTAATCGAAAGTGAGAGAATGTGGGATGCCTCTGGCATTCAATCAGTCTGCATCACCTGGAGAAGGAAAAGAGGTAAGCAAGCTTGTTAGTTTCTTGTATACATTCATTGATTTGATTAAGGATGAAAGAGTTGTGAAAGAACTACAAAACTTGATCAAATAGTATGAGCCAGGGAAGGTAGACCCTCTGTTGAATAGAGCAGTACATCAAGTATATATAAAGAGGAGAAAAAATAAGGAACTACACCTTAATGCTCAGATTGAAGACTATGACATAGATTATGTGGTCATTGACTTAGGGTCAGAAGTCAATGTTATGACGAAGCAGACCTGGGCACTCATGGGAAAACCTAAGTTGATTTACTCTCCCATCAGGCTCAGGATGGCTAATCAGTAGGCAGTGATCCCGTTTGGAAGATCAGAGCATGTCTCAGTGGACATCGATGATATAAGAATGTTTACAGATTTAGAGGTGATTGAAATAGTTGATGATAGTTGTCCTTATCCTGCGTTGTTAGGAATTGATTGGACTTTCAACAATTCCACTATTGTTGACTTAAAGAAACAAAGAATGACATTTGAAGGTGATGGCCTAAGGGTCATTTCACCTCTTGATCTTGATGAAGGTCTTAGATACAAATAACCTATCAGAGAAGAAGACCATGCATATGAGCTAGAGAATATGTAAATTAACAACAAGACAACAATATTACATCAATCCTACAACAGATGGGAATTTAAGATAGAGAAGTGACAACGCATCCTCCTCATATTCAGAAGAATCACTGGAGAACTGGCAGAACAAAATGTATGAAGTTTCTGCATGGAGGTGTGCTATATTGACTAGGGAATTTCATTGGATTGGCACAGAAGTAAGTAATCTACCCACATTTGATGGTTTAAATCATTCAAAAAATTTCTTGTTGGAATTTGAAGAAATTGTACCAGTACAATAGAGATTGTTGGCACCATATGAGGCCTTGAAATAAATGCCAATGGGATGGTGGGGAACACACAAGAAGAACATCACTGAATGGGTGTAATGTCGCACTTTGATGACAGTGTGCTTTTCAGAACAAGATGAAGGGTGTGAAGTATGATACATAGGTCAGATATTTCTGAAGAACCATGTGAGATGTTGTGAGGAGGCCTGGAGCAGCATTCCTCGGGAGCAATGGGTGCATAAATTCATTAACACTTTGGATACAATGCTTATTAATTGGTATATTCAAGCAGAATTGCACCTCACCACTACAAGTTGGTACGTTATCACTCGGAAATTTGTAGCTACATTATTATTTGAATGTTAGTACCCCACAGTAGATCAAGCTTTGAAAATTTTAAGACAAAAAGTCTTTGAGGAGGCACCTAACCTCCCTTTGGAGCTAGAAGAAGATGAATGGATTGCACCTCTTTAGAAATTGCAAGGTTGTTACAATATCAATGCTGATGAAGAAGATGATCCTAGGAATGTGAACATCGCAGAAACTGAAGGACAAAGAGACATAGAAGGGCCATGAGTTGAACTACCTTTCATTGGACAACCAATTAAAATCAAGAAAGTTAATATCAGAACAGGGAAAGCACCTAATCTTGCAAATGTTGGAGATTATTGGGATGATGCCACTATTGATAAGATCACAAAACTACTGCATGTATATCAGTACTTGTTTCCAACCAAGTTCATAGACATGAAGGGAATTAAAGGGCCCATGGGAGAAATGAAGATCCCCTAAAACCAGATGCAAGGCCAATCAAGCAGCGACCCTACAGACTGAATCCTAAATATAAGAAGAAAGTTAGGATTGAATTAGATAGAATGTTGGAAGCAGGAATCACAGAAATTGTTGAAGAATCAAAATGGATTAGTCCTATGGTGGTCCAAGATAAGAAGATAGGAGAGATCAGAATCTATGTAGACTTGGGGAAACTGAATGATGCATGTTTACATGATCCATTCCCTACACTGTTTACTAACGAAGTGTTAGATAATGTGGGAGGACAGGAAGTTTACTCCTTCACATATGGATTTTCAGGTTATCACCAGATCAAGATTTCTAGGGAAGATCACCATAAAACCACATTTACAACAGAATGGGGTTATTTCCAGTACACATTGATGCCCTTCGATTGAAGAATGCACCAGCCATTTTTTCTAGGGTGGTGGTCGAAGCATTCAAGGAATTTTTACATAAAAGTTTGGAAGAATATTTTGATGATTGGATTCTTTTTAGCTTATTGACAAATCATATCGAATGTTTAAGACTGATGTTAGAGCAGAAATCATAGGCTGCTCCATGCAATCTGAAGTTGAAGTGAAATAGAAGGTTCAGTCTTGTAGTGCCTTGGGATGAGTCACAGATGAGTGTTGGGGGCCTATTGGCCCTTGGTTATGGAATAAATTGAAGATTCAAGAATAAATGTGAAGTATGAACTACGTGGAAGACATAGTGACTGATATTGGGTCGAAGTGGTCAAAGAAGCAGAAAAGAAGGAGCAAAGTAAAGGAAAGCAAGTCGTTGAACAAGAAGATTGAGGAAGATAGATCAGAAAAGAAGGTGGATCATGGACAACTCAAGAAGCAGAAGAAGATGTCAACAAGTGTTTTGGAGCACTGCGCAAGAAAGAAGGAAAGACAGGATGGAGAAGCCCCGAAATCATGGGTCAAGTTGACCTAGGGTTTTAGACACCTAACGTTTTATCATCTAGGGTTTTGAAACCTAGGTTTTGGACTAAGGTTGTATGAGAGTCATTGTAATGTATAAATAAAGATCAAGAGGAGTGAGGAAAGGTTTTTTTGAGTTTGTTCATTGTTCATCATTGTCAGTTAAGAGAGTGATTATTGTTGTGCAAGAGAGAAGTGTTGAGCATGAGAGCATTATTGTATTGTAAGATCTTCAGATGGGTGCGTAGGGAGGGGAGAGAAAGAAAGAGAGATATGCAAGTTAAGAGCGTAGATAGAACTGCATGTTTTCATATAATATCAAGAAACGTAGTTCTGTGGATGTATCCCTAAGGAGAGGGAGAACCACATATATCTTGTTGTTATGTGTGATTGATGTTGTGTTATTGGTCATCTATTATACTGTTGATGCATTTTTGTGATAGATCTGAGATATAACTGTGCAAAGTAGGCTAAGTTGGTAAGGAATAATTAGCTCTTTGTGTTTTTGTTTTGGATCCACTTTTCATTTCCTATGGTTGTAGACACCTATGTCCTGCAACCCCCTATTTCTACTTCAGGTGAGACTGCATATTCCCCATAGGTGTTGCTGAAAGGGCCTGTAGTTAGGGCTTGTTGGTGCGCTATTAGAGTTGAACCCTTGGTCTAGCCCTATACCAAAAATAGACCTTCATGAAATATTCTTTGGTGAATTTCCAATAATTTTGATTGAATGGTTAGAAAGGCTAGTGAAGAATGTTGGGAGATACCGAGTTGAGGCTCTAAGAAACTAGACCCTTGAATTGATCAGATAGTTGAATACAATAAGTAATAAATTTTCTTGCGCAATTGACTTTTGGTTGAATAATATATTTGGGGGTTACATTACAGAGTTTGCAATAGATTGTACCCAGTTGTATGGTGCCACAGAAATGGAATTATTCAAGGGTCCACACAGAAGATTTTTGAATGCATTGTCGACCTGGATAAAGAGGTTATTTTGCAACAAGAATGTTATGATTATGGAATTTGACTACTAGGTGCCTTCACACACATAGGGGGACTGGAGGATGACCAAAGGTTGGTATGAGAGTGGAAAACGATGATTAAGGGAAAATGGAATGAGGATATCAAGAGAGGAAGACAGTGAGTCAGAAGGAGATATTTGAGTATCGCAATGTGGGAAAAGGTTTAGGTATAGTAAGAAGGAGACTATGGACGAGCGAGAACAACAACACAAAGTGTTTGAGAAAATATACACTTGTATAGTACTTTAAATCACACCATATAGAGAAAGGAAAAAGAAATAAGAATATCCTTAGTACAGTCCAACAAAATAAGGAATTCCATCTCAGAACAAAATATGTGTCAAACCCACGACCCTGTGTGCATCACCAAGATCTGAAGCAGAAACTGGAACTTGGTCAAGATTAAATGTAGTTAGTGGAGGAAGTCAAAATAGTTGAAGTAGCACAATGAACCAGAGTCAGACAACATCACCAAAGGTAAGTACTAGACAAATTACAATGGCAGGAAGAGATAATACATTAAGAATGGTTGAATTCCATGGAGTAGGGCCAGAAGACCCAGAGAAGAATTTGTTTTTATGTGAGACAATTTGGACTATGAAGAATGTCCAGGATGAGGCAACAAATATTTCACAATTATCAACGACATTCATAAGTCATGCACTACTATGGTAAATGAAGTACCAAATCAGTACACCAGTAGGAAAATCAAGGACATTGGAAGAGATTGGACAAGCTTTGATAAAGAAATTTTGAAAGACAAAATTCAAATCGCGGTATATCACAAAGATAAAATAAATTAAGTAGATACAAAATGAGACAGTTTGGGATTACAATCATTGGTTTAAATATGTGATGGGTATATTAACATTTTAGATTCCTAATGAACAATATAGAGAATGGTTTGTTGCAGGTCTATTGTTGCAACCGAAAGCATTAGAAATTGTGATAAAGTTAGAAGCACCTCCTATAGGAGATGGCGCAGGAATGGAACAGGTTCAGTCACAATTGACTACACTAAGGATTCAGTTTTCATAAATAATGAAGGAAAAGGAAAAGCATGAACAAGTTTGGTGTATTCAATGTAAGAAATAAGGGCATGGTAAAGATGAATTCCCAACATTTGCACAGTATATAGCTACAAGAGCATCAAATCCATTGGCATGTGGAGTAGGATATTGTGAAATATATAAGACATGGGTACATCATATGACTTTTTTTTCATTATTGCAGAAGTACTAGAGTATGACCAGGAATTTATTCTGTAATTTTTGCAAGTCTGTAGGACATGTGGAGAAGGATTGTCTTGGTTTGACTTAATGAGAGAGCGCATTATGGTTTATTACAAAATTAAAGAAGAAAATTTAACAACAAAATGTGGGGTTCCATGGTATAATACTCTGAGAGGATTTAAACAGGGTGAATGAGAAGGATTATGCAGAGGTTGAGGATGAGGAAGATTTGTTAGAGAAGGAAGAGGACCAATCATTTGTTATAATTGCAATCAATAGGGACATTTGGAGAGATATTTCCTAAATCCTTGCATGACATGCATGCATCATAGAGCATTGGACCATGTGGTGGAAGATTGTCCTCAATTGATAGTGAAATGGCAGGAAAGAGGGAACCAAAATCATAAGTAGAGCCAGAACTAGAACCAAAACATATAGATGATAACATCCGAAGAGCATGATAATCAACCTAAAATAGAAATCGTTACGTGCGAAGGAACAAGAACCGGAGCATATGCGAAGAAAAATGAAAAGGGGATAGATAAATGGATAAGGAAAGAAGTTGATCCTACACTAACATTTAACCCATAGAAAGAGAAAGATACATATCAACAAGCCAAGAAAGAAATACTAGGACTGGATTGGATAACATCAATGTCAAAAGTGTTGGAGATACTTCACACACACCTAGGATTTATTTTTCCTAAGGTTTTACCTATGTTTGTTACTCATTATTCAATCTCCTATAGTCTAGGTAGAAAATTCCTCTCAGAGAATATTCTCTTCAGTTCACACTTGAGTTTGATCAGTTGAGTGGATTCTGGATGCCACATTGGGATCATCACCATGCATAATTGGGATCATCACTAACTAATGTGCATTGTCCTTGGGATTATCACTAGACTAGTAAATTACTCATGATTCCCTAATCTCCTCCTCACTTCACTCTGTTTCAATCAGTTAACTAAAGAGTGAGAGACTAGTTAACTCCTACTAGGTGGAAGTTCACCCTCGTAACTTCCTGAGAGAATAGACTAGGTGGTAGTTGACTCTCGTAACTGCTACTGTGTGTCCAGATCACTCTAGACCATCACTAGGGTGCATTGGATTATCCTACAATGCACATTAGTTGAGTTATACATATTACATCATGTGTAAATTATCATTCATTCATTTGGTTAATGAGAATTCTTCCATTATTTCTCTCCTCCTTCTCTTTTCTCATATTTTCTCTGTAAATTTTGTATGTCATTTGCTATCTAGATCTATTTTGTGTAGGTTGTATATGTCATTTGAGTGTATATTTTTTGTTTACCCCGACAGTGTGAAGGGATATAGACTCATTGATATTTCATTAGACCATCTTATCATTGAGTGTAGTTTCCAATTCGAGGAAAGTGTCTCGCATGTACTTCAATAGTTGCATGCAAAAACGTTTTTTCTTCCACCTGTCAGAGATGATGAACATGCACATGCCTTCTTTATATGAGATTTATGATTCATAGAATTTAGATGATCCAAATACAGATTCAGTACAATCATATGTAGATTCAGTGAATGCATATGCAAAGCCAGAGTCAAGGCCCAAGTGGGATAAGAATACTCTTCAGGATGTAGGGGATCTTGTTGGAGATCCAAATCATACTGGGAGGAACCGATCTGATTTTGAGGATCCTCCTCTTGCACTCAATTCCAATGAACTGATGCCACTTAGGCATATTTTCTTGGTTCAGTCTTCAAATCCATAGTCCCATGGTGAGGCTACTGCAAAACCCTTTTGGAATCTGCCATGAAGGAGGAATACGACTCCCTCCTTGAGAACCAGACTTGGGATCTAGTTCCCTTTCCTTCAGGAAGGAAAATTGTTAGGTGCATATGGGTCTACAGGACCAAGAGGGTAGTAGATGGACAAGTTAGCAGATACAAAGCCAAGCTAGTTTCCAAAGGATTTCAACAGGTGCGTGGAATTGACTATGATGAGGCCTTCGCTCCAGTAGAAAAGATGGATTCCATATGCTTGTCACTTGCCATTGCGGAATCTAAGGGATGGGAATTCCATCAAATGGATGTGAATAATGGATTTCTTCATGACGATATCTTTGAGGATATCTATATGGATTAGCCCCACGGATTTATTCAGGATTCATCTTTGTTCTATCGACTGAAGAAGTCTCTTTATGGCCTCAAGAAGGATTCGAGGGCATGGTATGCCAAGATGGAGTCCTACCTGTCGTCACATAACTTTGTACATTGTAAGTCATACATGAATGTCTACATGCTCGGGATGGTTGATTGACATTTACTCCCAGTTTTGTATGTTGATGATTTGTTGATCATCGGTTGCTTGAATTCAACAATTGTTGCAGTCAAGAGGATTTTGCATGATGGGTTCTTGATGATGGACATGGGTCTACTACATTTATTTGTTGGACTTGATATCAGTCAGGATGCATCAAGAATCAAAATCTCTCAAACCAGGTATGCACAAGATCTCCTTGATATATTTCACATGACATACTGCAAGTCTACCCTGAATCCTTTCCTATTAGGATTCAGAATTGAGGATGGAGGGGACAGTCCACTCATTGAAAACAAATTATATAGATATCTAGTGGGGATATTTTTGTATCTCACTCACTTCAGAGAAGACCTCTTCTTTGCAGTTGGAACAGTCTCTAGGTTCATGTAGGAATCGCATGAGCTACATTGGAAAGATGCAAAATGTATCCTTCAATACGTATAGGGAACCATCACCTTTTGGATTCACTATGTAGCAGAATCTACATTGGACCTCATCAGGTTCACTAATTATGATTTGGTTAGAAATATAATTGATCACAAGTCCACATATGTTTACTCACTTAGTTTTGGTTCTAGTCCTATCTGTTGGTTGAGTAAGAAGCAAGTTGTTATTTCTCTATCTTCAGTCGAGGTAGAGTATAGAGGGGTAGTTAACATAACCATTCAGGCTATGTGGCTACAAAATTTTCTCACTTATTTGGGCATTCATTTTCATTGATCGATCATCATCTGGTGTGACAACCAGAGAAATCTGAAGTTCTATAGAGATCTAGTTCATAGGTAGCTGATGAAGCACATTGAGATTCACATGCACTACATCTTGGACTTAGTACACGAGGGGATCATCGACCTGCAGTTATGTCCTTCAGCATAACATACTGTAGACATCTTCACCAAGACCTTCACTGAGAAGAAATTCCATTCTCTGTGCAGTCATCTTGAAGTGCAGGACACAATTTCCTAACAACTGTCAGTTTTTCCTTTTATGACATTGTACTTTGAGGAGGGGTTTTCCCATGATGTTTTTCCTCTTTCTTAATTTATTTCTATGTATATTTTTTTATCTTGGTACCTAACATGGCCTCGTTTTCAGAACCCATTCTTAATTTTCACCATAGTGATTTTCAGGGGGGTGTTGGAGATACTTCACACACACCTAGGATTTCTTTTTCCTAAGGTTTTCCCTATGTTTATTAGTCATTATTCAGTCTCCTATAGTTTAGGGAGAATATTTTTCTAGGAGAATATTCTCTTTAGTTCACACTTCAGTTTGATCAGTTGAGTGGAGTCTAGATGCGACATTGAGATCATCACCATGTAGCATTGGGATCATCACCAGCTAATGCACATTGTCCTTGGGATTATCAACATACTAGCGCATTACTCATGATTCCCTGATATCCTTCTCACTTCACTCTATTTCAGTCAGTTAACTGAAGACTGAGAAACTAGTTAACTCACACTAGGTGGCAGTTGTTATAGCAAGATTTTCCTCACCCCATGCAATCTTGTACAAAAGGCCTTTTTCGATTTCCTTATGCATAATTTTAATCCCTTTTTGCAAATCCCAGAGATAAAAATACAACGTTTCCACATATACGCACCTTTCCTACTATATAACATGTGTATATGCAGGTTGCACCACTACAACCTATGTACATCGAGAAATGTGCCCAAAAATGAAAAATAGTGTCTAGTTTCCATGTCACGACAGGGATCAATGATCCTTATCCTTCCATATACTGGAAATGTTTCGACTTGGCCCTTCAGTTCCACTTGAATTCTATAAATGGGCCAATTCCAAGCTATGGAAAAGAGGAGAAAGAATTCAACTTTGAGAGAAAAGTTACTCTAGAGAAATTATTCACTTCACATTGAGTCTTCATCCCTTTATCCTTTAAGTCTAAACATAGTGTTCAGCCCCCAAGATCTTCCCTTATTGAGTGAGAAATCCATTGTCTCTCTTACATGAGCTTGCCTTTGTTAGAGGATTGAAGTGGTGAAGGCCCAGTGGGAAGGAACTTGGTTTCTCGTTTCTGAACTGTGTCGACACGGAAGTCTGTAACTTATTCACTTATGTTGATTATATCTTAATAGACATACTCTTTTCTCGTCCAATTGATATCTTGAAAATATTTGAATTATTATTCCATGGGTGTATTTTTTATGAATGTTAATGGATTATTCTATTGACTGTGCTAACATCATATATTATCGCCATATGTTTGTGTTTCTTGGTTGTTGAGGACTAGCTGCAGGTGTATTGCTTTGGGTCAAGTGCTCAACGGTGGAATTCATCGAAAGTCTAGACAAGGTAGTCCTTTTATCTTGTCTTGCTAGCATATTTGTTTATATAGAATACTAGAGAATATAGTTGATTTATGCAGTCATTTCCATCTATTGTGGTTTTCCCCTAGCCATAGAGAGAGATTTTCCTCGTAACAAAATTGGCGACCATACTGGGGAATGAATCTTCTTTCTTGGGGTTTGGATTGTTTTTCTCTTTAGATTTCTCTCGTTCATATTGAGTTTCTTGTTGTATGATTGCTTGACATCCTCTATTCACTCTGTGTCTAAGTCTTTCATCCTTCTCCTTATCCTAGCTATGTTTTTGACACATATACGTGGGTTTTTCCTTGACATTCGCGTATATATGTGTGTTGTCCTTCTACAAGCTACGCACATAGACACTTTTCCCTTGAAAAGTTGTGTACATCAAAGTTTGTTTCTTTTTTGATAGGTTTGTTGGTTGTTGGGTAGGTTTTGATGATTATTGAGTCTTCTTGGGTCTCTGTAGTGACTGTTAAGTGTTTGTGGGATGACATGGAACTTATCTTTTGTTGAATTTTTGGGCGGTGCCTTTCTCATCATATTTTCATTTTGATTGTCCTTGTACATTAGGATGTTTTTTTTTCTCCTTGATATCCTACTTGGGTTGTATCTTTCTATATAAAATAGAGTCTTTATATATCAAGTTGTTGTCCAGTCCATGCATTTTCATTTTTCTTATACTAAAAATACAAAAATATTAGGCATTTTACATTGATTGGCATTTTGATCTTCTGAGTATTTGTTATTTATCTTAGTGCATGTAAAGAAAGATTGCATTTTTATTCAGAATTACAGAATTGAATTGAAAGTTGCATTTTTAGGAAGTATATCATTCATTGAAAATTGAAGTTAGGACTTTGCATTTTTTTCATATTCATTTACTTTACTTGTTGAGTCATAAAATCACTAGTTTCAAGACCACACCTTTTGAGTAAGCACGACCATTAAAATTAACACAATAATTTAAAATTGATTAGTAATGATTTTATTTTCTAGGGTGCATAAACTAGCTTAGGATTTAGTGCCTTGGACTAGGATTTTGTGAGTAAATTTATCCAAGGCTATTAAATCAACATATGTGTCTGACTAAGGGAGTGGAGAAATCTATTATATAATAAATAAGACCAGAAGGTTCCGTTTACACCGGACTTCATCACGAGGTTGCACGAGGTCGGCTGAATGGATATCCCCTTGATACCTTCTTAGCATCGAATATATTTTTGGGGATCTATTCATATCTGGGGATCTTGCTAGTGCCCTTAACTCCGTGACAAGTGATGCTTTCAAGGTTTTGGTATTTTCTACCATTCCCATATGGTGGACTTGACTTATGACTTCTCACTTGCGCATTGATTATACAGGGGTTGCTTGGTCACTCAACCTATTATAGTGAATGCTCAACCTATTTCTATGAACCGATTTGGGTATCTTGGTCACTCACTGGGATATAATGTTCATTCCATCCCTATGGCCTCTAGTCCTTTTCCCTATGGTATGCTGAATTTTACTTTGCATTTTTCAAACTACATCCCAACTGTTGTCCCTAATGCCAGCATTGGACTTGGGGGAAGAACTCCTCCTTATACTCCATTTTATTTTGGTGGCTCTCAGGTCCCTCAAATGAGTCCTACTATGGGAGTCATTCCTTGTTTTAACCCCAGGTCTAATCCTGTTGCTTATGGGTGGAGAAACCAACCTTCCAGACAATCTTCTGCTCAAGTTCCATTCTATAACCTCAACTCCTCAGTGTTGATTCTGACTAACATGTTTGGCATGGCGAATCCACCTTTATCCTTTGGGTTTACACCTGGAGGAGGTCAGTTTCACACCTTGGGAAACCCTCAACCCAGAGCCACTTCGGCTGGGGGAAGTTTTTATAACCCTCATCAGAACATTCCTACTGGAATGGTGCCCAACCAACCTCTTATGAATCATCCTAGAGGAGGGTCTTACAATCTCGTATAGGGCCATGGTTCTTACCAGAACCCTAGATGGGATTCAATTCCCCAAACACAATATTTCCAGGGAACTTGGGGCCATATTTCGCAACCCCGTCTCCCTTTCTAACCATGCTCAATCTGCCAAAATTTTCTAAGTTGATGAATGCCCCTATGTGTCATGATCCTACATGCCCCCCCGTTCCCACCAAACTTCCTTCAGATATTCTAAAATTCAAAGGCAAGAATGGTGAGGATAATGGTGATCACATCACCACCTTTCACCTATGGTGTTCTTCGAATTCCCTTAATGACGATTCCATTTGGTTAAGATGATTTCAACCCACCCTCATAGGGGTTTCCATGAAATTGTATATCGAGCTACCTAGGGGGGAATATGGGACCTTTAGTCAGATGGTGCTAGTCTTCCTTAACCACTTCCAATTGTCGATTCATTACTATGTTGGCCTAGAAATTATGTTGACCTTAGGTCAGGACAAAGCCACTCATATATCAGATCACATCCAGGAGTGGCGTAGATGGAAGAGGTTGATCAGGACCTACATACCCCCATACTTTATTTTAGAGTGGTTCCTTAAGTGTATACAACCTCCTATTTTGAAGGATGTTGCTACATCTTGGATTACATCCGAGGAAGAAGAAATATTCAAATCCCAGTAGTTAGATATTATATATGCTAAGTCTGAGATGTTATACAAGATTTTTCTGGACACATCAGGGTCAAACTATGACCCTACAAAAAATCTCGGACCTCATGTAGATGGCATTGTAGGCTCCGCTAGTGTGAAATCCACAGACTTGATGACAATCCATTTGAAAGATTTATCTCTAAACCAGTCTGCAGGAGGGACAACTTCGTCTGTGTCTTCCAATCCCACTCATTCGGTGGATGTACATACTGTGCAATCATCGACCAACCCAAATGGTAACCAACAACCAGGCCAAAATAAGAATAAAGGATGTAATAATAATTGTAAGGGTGGGAATAATAATATTAAACCCAAGGAGAATGGTAATAATGAGTGTTAGCACTGAAAGTCACACTTTGACTACTAAAGTGTAAGCTCAACACCCATCAGAATGTAAAATATAACTTTGGTTTTGAATAGGTGGATCAATGATATGGATAAAGAAAGAGAGAGGGCAACAAACTGCAGATCAGTAAGCTACACCAATGGGAAATGGAGTCACAAACATCCCACTCATCTAAGGCACAAAAGATGCTTAACAGGAAACAATATTATATGCTAATAGGTGGAAGAAATGAAGAAGAAATATATAATATAGAATGTTCAGTAAATAGATATCCTCTCAATTCAATGAATCAACAAATACTTCAATATAAACAATGACTGATGGGAAAAATACAATAGATCCTCTACTGCTTAGGGATCCATAAATCATTGACAGCCTTTGATCCTCAAATCTCTAATATATTCAAATAAGAATAAATATAAAAGAAGAGTTACAATCCAAAATTACAGCTCTCATGAGTCTCCAATAACAGTAATTCTTACAATCCTAAAATTCCCACAAGCTTACAAATGAACACACACATAAAACTACCTATTCCTACTCTCTCTAGCCTCTCTTGGCTCATCCCTCCTCTTACAAGAGATATTTACTTATTTAAATAGAAAATAGCATACAAATGAACTAAGGAGGTTGAATTCCATTTCCTACATTGGATTCTAAGCCTTGGAGATAGGTGGAAATAGTCAAAGAGAAAAAAATCCAACTGTTGATTTTCAGGAATTTGTTGGAAGTCATTAATAAATTGTTTCCACCTTATGCATGAGGCCTTTGTTAGAGATAAATCTTAGGTGAAGGTGTCCATTGATCTCTAACTGATCCTTGAGAATCCATTCTAACTCTCCTTGACATGTGGCAACCTCCCAACAAGGAAAATATCAAAACCATGACCGCTACAAGAAATTAGTATGCAGCGCCATTGTGCAGAGTACGCAGCACCTACTTCTATATTCAATATCTCTCAAACAAAAAAAAATTTTGAAACACTGAGAGAGGTTTTTCTTATTTGAAATGTTATGAACGAAAACCTCCTCTAGTTTTCAAAAATACCTTCTCAATTGTTCACAATCAAATTTTTAAGTTAATCGTTGAAAAATGGTAAAATAACTCTGTACAATTCGTTTTTTTCCAGAATATTACGCAGTTCTTGTAGGTAGCGCCACTGTGTTTCGTCTATGTATCGGTTTAGGTAGAATTGTAAAAAAAATGCAACACCTTCAATCTTGAACATGTGCAGAGTAATTAATGGTCTTTCATGATATCAAACCCCCTTTACTTAGATGCCTTGGCAGTTCAAAGAGGTAGTGTATTTTACCACTGAGGGAGTTGGTATTTGGAAAAACCTAAAACCCTAATAATTAAAATCTTAGAATCCCTTCACCAACTATTTTTTCATATTGACACTTAACCTCACATTCTTTCTGGTAGTAATAGGATCTTCAATTGACACAACAGACTTCTTGTTCTTAGCATTAACATGTTTTTTCAGTGTAGTTGTACTATCTTTAAATACTTGTTCTTGATACTTGGCACCTTAACCAATCTTGTGCTAACATAGGCTACATCGGGGATAGAGTACTCCCTATGAGGCTATAAGAACTCTTGTAGTTTTAGTTCCTTATCCTTTAGGCTTGTGGATTCATGCTCTTCAACCTTTAACCTATGCAATCTGCTTTGATCTGTGACCTTTAGCTGAAACTAAATGAAAATGAAAACTGAAACTGAAAAAAATGATGAAATTGATGCTTGACTAGCAAGCTTATTCCACACACCTACTCTAGTTATTGGGAAAATGAAGCTTTCAAGTTACATGAAACAACCAATGAATCCATTTCATCATTTTTTCAACTGCTTGAAGCTTTGAAATGTGCTTCCTTATGTACCAGAGATAATTCTTACTTGAAGACACGTCAAAGAAACCTTTGGCAATACACTTTCCATTGAATAAATCAATGAGCCTAGGCCCACTTTCTTCTTGCAGATAAGCTGCAAATGGATCCTAAAAAACATCATCAATACTTGCCCCTGCAACATTGCTTTGTGTAAAAAGGAAAAGTATTGCATTAGGTCCTTCGTCCACCATTCTTGGTTGTTGTATGGCTTGTTGATTCTTTGATTCATCCTTAATTCATATGGCCTTGGTCCAATCCTGGTCATGAGGTGTATTAGGAAAAAGGCTTAGTGATGCTTGTCTTTCTTTCATTTCAACCTTTCTCATCTGATCACATGGCATTTGATCTTGGTTGCTTGATGAAACTGAGCATGTGTCTTCAAGAGGAATAGGGGGTTGATAGGGTAGTTCATCACAATTAGAAGTGCTTGGGAAACTAAATTCTTCTATCTTATCTTTTGATTGTGAGGGAAATTCATCATAGCTTGGATTATGGTCCCAATTTCTTAGTTTTTCACCCTCTAAAACTAGATTATCATCTTTTTCTTCTTTTTCAGCAACAAAAATATGACATGAGGGTTGAAACAAGATATTGTTGCTTTGATGGAAAGAGTACTTCTTTGATATAAGGTATTCAATAGACTTCTCATGGAAATCATCTTCATAATCATCATACAAAGGTAAATAAATGACCATTTGACTATTAATGGCTGAGAGGATTATTGCAATAGCTAGGACAACTGGTTGTTCAAGGAAAACATCCTCATAGTCATCAAAACTTGGAAAATCATGGCACATGGATTCATTAACAATAGGAGGGAATGGTAAGATATGAATTCGATCATGACAAGTTGCAACACTATGCTCATGATGAAATAAATATGAATCTAAGATGACCTCTTGACTTAAATAATTGAGAAAAGGAGGAGATAAGGAAATGATGGATTGTCCATATTGATATTTCTCTTGGGAACCTAGATTTTGACATGAATGATGCATTTGTTCTTCAAATTTAGGAAAACCATTATGAAACTCATCATCTAAGTCATGCTCTCTATAATCATCCCCTTGACCATCACTACTAGAGGAATCACTTGCTGAATATTGAATATATGATGCATACCCGTCACAACAATTCTCAAAAAGTCTTTCAGTTGGATAATTTTTCTTGAAATGAGAATAAAAAAACATCATGAAAGTCCTTCAAAGAGGAAATACTAGAAGAAGAGAGTGTTCTATACCATTGCCTTGCATCGCCTTCCAATGAATACATGAACATTTTCATCAATATATCTTCATGATGAATGTCAAATTGTTGCATCAAAACATGAAATTCATGAACATGCTCAACAGGGATGTCATTCTCACCTTCATAAAATATGGGCAGCATATCTTTCCATTCATCAATTTGAGGCACAGGGTGTGGATAACCATCTATGGCTGAGAAATTGAGTGGGGCAAACCTCCTGGCTAGGATAGCCTTCATAGCCATTTGATTTTTCTCATCCCCAGTGGAGTCACCAACATATTCTGAACAATGGAGTCTCCATGGTGAATGTGCAGTCTTGAAGGTGTCCAACCTCAGTCACCATATAAAGCTGGAGCTATGCAATGTCATTCTTCCCAAGGAGATTTTCAATCTTCTCAAAACCGTCATCGACAACAGTGCCAAAAATGTTAGCACTAAAAGTCACACTTTGACTGCTAAAGTATAAGCTCAGCACCCATCAGAATGTAAAAGATAACTTTGGTTTTGAATAGGTGGATCAACAAGATGGATAAAGAGAGAGAGAGGGCAAAAAAATGCAGATCAATAGGCTACACCAATGGGCAATGGAGTCACAAACACCCCACTCATCTAAGGCACAAAAGTTGCTTAACAGAAAACAAGATTATATGTTGATAGGTGGAAGAAATGAAGAAGGAAAACATAAGATAGAATGTTCAGTAAATAGATATCCTATCAATTCAATGAATCAATAAATACTTCAATATAAACAATGACTGATGGGCAAAATACAACATATCCTCTGCTGCTTAGGGATCCATAAATCATTGACAGCCTTTGATCCTCAAATCTGCAATATATTCAAATAAGAATAAATATAAAAGAAGAGTTACAATATGAAATCACAGCTCTCATGAGTCTCCAATAATAGTAATTCTTACAATCCTAAGATTTCCACAGGCTTACAAATGAACATACATAGAAAACTGTGTATTCCTACTCTCTCTAGCCTCTCTTGGCTCATCCCTCCTCTTACAAGAGATATTTACTTCTTTAAATAGACAATCACATCCAAATGAACTAATGAGGTCGAATCCCATCTCCTAAATTGGATTCTAAGCCTTGGAGATAGGTGGCAATAGTCAAAGAGACAAAAATCCAACAAACTGTCGATTTTCAGGAATTTGTTGGAAGTCATTAATAAATTGTTTCCACCTCATGCATGAGGCCTTTGCTGGAGCTAAATCTTAGGTGAAGGTGTCCCTTGATATCTAACTAATCTTTGAAAATCCATTCAAACTCTCCTTGACATGTGGCAACCTCCCAACAAGGAAAATATCAAAACCGTGACCGCTACAAGAAATTAGTACGCAACGCCACTGTGCAGAGTACGCAACACATACTTCTATATCCAATATCTCTCAAACCAAAACACATTTTGAAAAACTGAGAGAGGTTTTTGTTACTTGGAATTTTTTGAACAAAAAACTCCTCTAGTTTTCAAAAATACCTTCTCAATTGTTCACAATCAAAATTTTAAGTTAATGACTCAAAACTAGTAAAATAACTCTGCACAATTTGTTTTCTACCAGAATATTACGCAGCATGTAGGTAGCGCCACTGTGTTGTGTTTGTGTGTTAGTTTAGGTATAATTGTAAAATAAACACAATGACTTCAATCTTGAACATGTGTATAGCAATTAATGGCCTTTCATGATATCAAATCCCCTTTACTTAGATGGCTTGGTAATGCAAAGAGGTAGTGTATTTTACCACTGAGGGAGATGGTATTTGGAAAAACTTAAAACCATGATAATTAAAAGCTTAGAATCCATTCACCAACTATTTTTTCATCTTGACACTTAACCTCACACTCTTTCTGGTAGAAAGAGGATCTTCAACTGACACAACAAACTTCTTGTTCTTAGCATTAACATGATTTTTCAGTGTAGCGATACTATCTTTAAATGCTTGTTCTTGATACTTGGCACCTCAACCAATCTTGTGTTAACAATGAGAGGATGAATAATAATGATGGTGAGGGCAAGAAAGAAAGGTGTAAGTTGAAATTTCCCTGTAATATTTGTATAGACGATCATCTTACTCATTTATGCCCCAAACTTACAGAAGTTGTGAGGCTCTTATCTCTATCGTCTATCGTGATGACGAATCCTTTTCCACATAACCAACACATGGACTAGAGCTCCTCAAATGCCGAAAATGTGGTCGGTTGAAGTCAAAACCCACTGACACAAGATGATGACCATTTGTGTATCAATATCATCAATTCTCAGGTTAATGTAACCACCTCGTATCATGATTACAGTTCTTCACAGAATGTACCTGGTCTAGAACCTCCTCCTCCTTCAGAGACACATTTGCAGATTGAAAAACTAGAGCCAGTGGCTTGTATTCCAAAAGGAGTAATCAAGTGCTCTACCCACAATCCAAATTCTAGAGATGACCATAATTACTCTATTGTTGAGAACCTGGGTGAAACCCCTTATGCGATGTCAACTTTGGAGGTACTCAAGATGTGTCCTTCATAGAGGAATACCTTATTATCTTCGTTATGATCCCTAGACCCCAGTGGATTGAAATTTATCAAGTTTGACGTCACAGATATTAAGCCTCGTTTTCCTTCCCATGTGGCATTCCAAATCCACATGAGTTACTTGAAGTATACCATCAAACATGTAGTTGTTCATGAAGGTGTTGCTATGTGTGTGACGTCCCTAATCTATTGGAAATATCTCAACTCTTCGACTTTTTCTCAATATCTGACCATGTTGACTGATTTTGATGGTCCTTCCTTCCACCCTCATGGTATTCTTCCTACCTTTTCGATCCAGTTAGGTGGGAAGATGGTAGAGGTGGATGTTGAGGTGGTTGATGCGCCCCTCAATTATAACTTGTTACTAGGCTGCAAATGGACTTATGTTATGACTGTCATTGTATCGTCCCTATTCCACACTCTTTGTTTCCCTCACAATGGGAAGATCATGACAATCAACCATTTATCCTTTTTGTATGTTATCCCTAGTTCATTTGTTGGACCATGGATCCCCATGGTTGAAAATTCTTATCCGACAACTGATAATGTCAATTGAGGAATGTATTCATCTCTTATGGGTACCTTCGACTTCATGGCACCGATTCACCATGTTTACACCATGTCCAATAGGTCAGTTTCCTCAGAGAGGTTTATTCCTTTATGCACTTCCTATTTTAACGATCCTTGGACCCTACCTTCCCTGAATTCATCTTGTGAAGGTAATTCTCATGTTGGAATGGCCATGCCACTATTGGAAACAGAGATAGAGTATCAAGATGTTCATGATTCTTCCATTGATCCCAATCCTATTACCTCGCCGACGGACGAGGAGGATCCTTTTCTTAAGCCCGTGTGGGCCACTTCGTCATCTTGTTCACATGACTTCCTTGATGAGACTTTACCCTCGAATGAAGATATCATCAAAGCCATGAATGGTTCTGAAAAACCTTGGGATGATATGAATTATTTCTCTTATTTTATCCCAGAGCTTGCTAGAATCGAATAATATGACTTTAGATCTACTTTGAGCGAGATAGTCGGTCACACCGTATTTCCACTTGATACGCATGAAATTTATGTCGAAGGAATTATGGGGAGTATCTATCGTAATGTCAAGATCAATATCTCTCATACCCCTGGAAAGATTGAAAATGTACACATCGGTGTGGATGGTTCGCCAGAAGAAATCTTGATCTACACCAAGCTCTTCAAGGAATTTTGAGATGTATTTACTTGGTCATATGAAGAGATGCCAGGAATCGACCCTTGAATTTTCGAGCATGAGATTATAAATTATTCGGATGCTAAGCATGTTTGACAATGTCTTAGAGTTTTCAATCCCTAGAAGGCCCCTGCTATTAAGGAAGAGGTAGAGAAATTTCTTAATGTTGGATTTATCTACCCGGTTCCCTTGATTGAATAGTTATCCAATCCCATTCATGTGAATAATAAGCAAGGCATCATCCGTGTATGCATGGAATTTCATGACCTAAACAAATCTTGTCCTAAAGACAACTTCCTAACACCTTTCGTCGATTATATTCTCAATGAGTGTGCGGGAAACAAAGTGTTTCATTTCATGGACAAATTTTCAGGGTATAACCAAATTTAAATTACGATCAACACAAGACGACATTTATTTTTCCTTGGGGTACTTTGGCATACCATAAGATGCCTTTCGGCCTTAAAAACGTCATAGAAACCTTCCAACATGTTATGAACTTCACATTCCATGATCTTAAGAATATAGTCGAAGCTTATCTTGATGATATTGTTTCTCACTCTCATAAGACACTGGATCACTCTAAGCACCTTCGTCTATTTTTTGAAAGATGTCGTCCTTATAGAATTCATTTGAACCCTCATAGATGCATATTTTTTGTTAGGTTTGGACGTATTTTGGGATTTTTAGTCTCTAATACTGGGATCATGGTAGATCTGTTAAAGGTTGAGGCAATACTTCAGTTGCCTCACCTGTGTACTATCTGAAAACTTCAAGGTTTATAGGAGAAAGATAAATTTTTACGTCGGTTTATAGTAAACTATGTCGATATTACTAAGGGTTTTATACGTCTTTTGAAGAAGGACACCCCTTTTATCTAGGATGAGTGAGCCTAGGAATCCTTCGATGATTTGAAGAAAGCCTTAGTATCAAAGCCTCTGTTGAAGTCTCCTGACTATAGTAGGGATTACCTGCTTTATGTCATCGCGTTCAAAGAGACAATTGGTATGCTTTTCATTTAGGAGGATGATGAGCTCTGCAAGCATGTCATCTAATATCTTAGTCGAAACTTAGTCGATCCTAAGCTTAGATATTCTCATGTTTAAAATCTAGCTTTGGCTACTGTCCACGCAGTCCAATGATTATGCCATTATATATTTATTTTCAAGACTATTGTGGTTGTTGATGTCAATCCATTTCAATATTTCCTTACCAGACATATCATAGGGGGCAAATAAAATAAATGGATTGTCATTTTACAAGAATTTGATCTCAATTTTGCTTCTATGAAATCCAAGAAATCACTAGTCTTTTCAAAGTTAATATATGACTTCCCATGATTGGAAGAGGATGTCATTCATGTTGATTCATTTTTGAATGAACACATTTTCCTTGTCTCATCATCCGACCATTGGTATGGATACATTGTTCTTTATCTTCAAACTTTGAATTTCCCTTAGCATCTCTCGTGAGATGACCAACGACGTGTACAATACCAAGTGAAGAATTACATTATCGTCAGGGACACTTTGTATCACTGAGGAATAGACAATATCATGTGTCATTATTTAACTCATGAAGAAGTTGAGTCAGTTCTAAACCATTTCCACAGTAGGTCTTGTGGTGATCATCTATCAGGGCTTGCGACAACCCAAAAACATTTGTGAGCCAGTTATTTCTGGCCATGTATCTTTAAATATTGTGTTGAATAAGTTAGGAAGTGTCACCCCTACCAGGTGTTCACTCAAAAAATGTGCTTTCATCTAGCCCCTCTTCATCCATTCATTACTGTCAGTCCCTTCACCAAGTGAGGGGTGGAATTTGTGGATTGCAACCAAACTTCGGTTGGGGAGCATCAACAAATTATCGTGGCCATAGACTACTTTAATAAGTGGGTCGAGGCCATGCTTATAGTTAAATTCGGTATCCCGAGTGATATTGTCACTAATCATGGAAGTCACTTTCAGAAAGAAATGATGGAAGAGCTAGCATCCAAGATGGGTTTTAAGAATGGTCATTATTCCCCTTACTACCCACAGGAAAATGGATAGGTAGAGGATGTCAACAAGTCTCTCAACACCATTTTGCAGAAAAATGTCAGCCAGAAAAAATATGACTAGCATATTATGTTATATCTCGCACTCTGGGCATACCGAACCTCAATCAATACTTCCAGTGGATTTTCTCCTTTCCATTTAGTACATGGTGTGGAATCAATATTACCTATTGAATGTGAAATCCCTTCTCTTATATTGGCAGTCACTCTCCTCCCTGACACTTATGATATCGAGGGATGCCTCGTATACCTAGAGAGCCTTGACAAGCGGCGTTGAGACACCTCTACGACTATTGAAGTGAATAAAGATGTGTCAAGGTCCAATATGATAAGTTTGTATGTCCTCGGATGTACACTGAGTATGGATTGGTTCTTTTATATGATCAATCCAAATAACCGCTCAAGTCAGGCAAGTTCAATCCCATGTGGCACAGTCCCTATATCATGCGACGTGTCTTAGAAAAAGGAGCCTATGAGTTAGAAGATTATGAAGGGAACATGTTGGTCAAGCCCAGGAATGGGATATACTTGAAAATATATTACACTTGAGCCCCAAGGTTGGGCATAACTCTTTCTATAGTAATGTAATTTAGTGTATAAATTTAGTGTATACTTTTTGTCTTCAACTTGCTTATCGAGTTTTCCCTTGGTTGGCAGATGTCAATGGAGTCTTTGGTCTACATAGGATTCCAAGATGGAGATAGTTGTCATACACGGAACTTGGATTCTGTCGCTTTGGTGGTTTACTCACCCGAGGGTCTATTGGTGTATTTAGGTGGTGTATGCCTAAGGCCATCCACGAATAATGTGGCCGAATATAGCGTCGTTATAGAAATTTTGCGCGATGCTATTTTACATGGTATTCACTCTTTGGAAGTTCACTCAGAGTCCTAGTTAGTAGTATGTCAGTTAAACAACAACTACCTTGTGCATGATCCTAAATTCCTTCGATGATTCCTATGGGTACACCTTTTAGAGAGACAATTTTATTTAATTACTTATCATCACGTACCTAGGATTTCTAATTATGTATCCAATGCTTATGCTAATTTCATTTTAGATTGGCATTTTTCACATAACTAAAGCAAAGAAAACAATCTCATCAATGTACACATTGTAATATAAGTAAAGCTGAAGAACCATGTTTTATATATATTTCAAAAACTATGTTGTTTATAGTACAAAATTGGGGCCAACACCCTCAATACACATATACAACTGATAAAAAAAAATACATGACATCTATGCTTGTGGCGTCGGATATGTGTCATGATAACAAACTACGGTGTTTGTTATACGTCGAATGAGTTGCACCCAAGCTTTGGGCACACAAACCACTTGCCGTTGCATGGCCTCCAGCTAATCCTCTACATGAACCATCAAAATCCTATGTGTCAAATGAGACAAGTTTCAGTGTACGTTTGAAGGAATCTCTCTGCTTCTCCTATGATGATTTATTGGAAGCTTGTCCGACCATCGCGTACCTACATCTATGTTACACAAAGAGTCTAGTTAATACTTAAGCATCATCCAAAAATATTTTTGTTTTACTATACAAAAATACAAAAAAATGAAATATGTCAAAACTTTGACATACCTATGTCCTCATAGGCGGTCCCTGTTGGCAATGGCATGTCAAGGTCCCCTTTGAAGTCAATCCCTACATAGGGGTAGTCATCCAGACAAATGACTTGTTGTCTCAACTAGTAAAATAAATCATCATTGTAGGGTGTGGGAACCCTACCTCCCCCCTGTCGTCTCATTACCTCTATCCAATGGGCCATGGATGTATCACAAGGTCCTTGAGGAATGATCTTGACTCTAGGTCCCAAACCTAGAACCTGCTCGAAGAAAAATCTACACAAGATAGATGCAAACCCGAAATTCCTCTTGTCACCTTCTTTTCATTCTGTCAACTGGCTCTTCATATTAGCCAGTAGTGAGGTGCACCAATCGTACACCATGGGTCTCAAACAATATACATAATAGAACATGAGTGACCTCAATTCCTGGTGCAATGAAGTCGATCCTGTGATCCAATTCAAAATGAGGACAACAATCTTGAGGCTTAGATTATTTATCGCTCTGATGGGGCATTGACTCCCGACCTTCTCGGTCCCTTCTATACAATGAGCGTCTATGTACTCTTCTATATTCATACCTCTCTTAGCTCCCCATGCTTTGAGTTTCACCACCTCACCCCGATGCGACAACCTAGTCAAGAAATATATATCCTTGACTTCAATCCTTAATGGTTTCCCATCAAGGTTGAAGCTCTTACTGTGTGGATCCCATTAATCCACAAGAAAATGTAGCAACCTCACTTGGGCCCTCATCCCTTTGAGTTACCAAAATTTGTACAAACCACATATTTTCAAGGCCATTTGGGCCCCCATATATCTTTCCATAGCAACATCTACCTCCTCATGTTCCCTTCCCTCCATTCTAGCACCATCCTGCCAGAGAAACATCAATTTTTGAGTTAGCAACCATCAAAAACCTTGTTTATAGACTTGTACATGGGATGCAACATTCAAAGTCATGTAGATGACTGAGTACACGTACTCTATATTTTACACAGTCATGTATAACCTTGCGTATATGCAACCCAATGAGTGGTATCCCACGTACACCTAAATACCTAATTTGTGCCTCAAATAACTGAAATTTTGAAACCTAACTAAAAACTATAATCCACTAGAAAGGAAGAGGAGGGGAAGAGGAATTACCTGGTCCAGACAGTATCTCATTCTGCCACTCAACACTCCCGTAATCATCAGTTGAATATTGGAGGTAATTTTGTCCAATTTCAACTATTTGGGTAAAAAAGTCAAATGACATAGTAAAATTTGGTTTTTGTTACTATTTATAGTCGTTTTTACCCACTTTATATAGTTTTGGTTCGTATTTTCTCCTAATGGACCAATACAACAATGGATTGAGTTGGTTTCTGTAGTTTTCACCAGGGATTTTTGTGGTTCTTAGTGTTATGTTGACCGTTCATAACTACGAACATGTATTTTCATTACCCAACATATAGGATAGGTATCCATTCCTTCATGCACACTTTCATTATCCTATAACTGTAACTCATATGCCTTAGGTATGAACCCATTTTTTTATGACACAGAACCCTCCATCTGCTAAAAGACGTGTCGTTATCAAATGGTAGAGACTTACCAAACATGGGTACCCTAGTTAGATTCTCTACTCCATTTGGTGCCCATGCAGATTTTGTTTCCATAGGATAGGGAGTCCCTTATAGGTAATACATGACTTTATGTTGAGCATCATTTCTCACTCATAAACATGTTGACCTATAACTAGAGGACTCCCAAGTGAGTTTTATTTAATCTCTTTTCTGACTCATTTTTGAAAAGTGAAAAGATTGTCGAGTGAACTTGTCTCTTTCACACTCGTAAATTGGATTTGAAAGGACGTATATTTGGTACAATTTTATCCCTTTTTCACACCAAGTAGACTAAGATTTTGAAAAAGGAATTTTTTTGGCGTTATTTTGTGATTGCATCTCATGCCCTTGCTTGCACTATTAATCCTATAGCTGGTTTTCACTTTACATTATAAATTGTTTACCTCAACAGTTTTGCATCCTCAACCAAGAAGAACCTCATTGATATCCTTTTCAAATTAACACCCTATACCCAGGAGGGAACATTCCCCCAAGTTTCCATCTCTTGCATGCACCTCCTTGCATTGAGAATAGGTATGTTCCACTACTGGAACTAGTTTTTCTTACTTGCGAGACTTGTTTCCTCCTCTATATCATAACATTCATTTGACTATGAAAAAAAAAAAAGACGGGCGGGAAGGGAGTATTATCTTATCTTGGCAATAGTCGTGTTGCCTTTGAATAGAGCACAAAATTATTGAGTCCACTTGTCATCATAATTTTGGGTTTAGCATGGCTTTAGGAAGTTGAGATAGTTACAAAGAGTTTTATCCCCCAACTGGTTACTCTTCCAGTCCATATGGAGAACTTTCTTGATGCCTCATGCATCTCATAGTTTCATCATTGAATCTATGCTTCCAGAGTCTTCCATATGTCTCATGCTCTTGTTCAAAGGATGCCTACCAACCTGTGTAGGCCATTCCTAAGAACTCTTGACTTTGCATGTCGGCCATACCTTCAGTTTGTCTCAAAATCACATGATGTCGTAGTCCTATTATGCACCCTGGTCCTACTTTCCTCATTCGTAGGTAACCTTGAACCCAACATTCGACATTTCATCATTAGTCACTAACTGGGTGGTTTCCCTTGTGTTCAACAGGAACAAATCTATTCACACATTGGGATTCATGTAATGTCTTGGATGTCATTAGACTTATTGGTGGTTTCCTCGCCTTTGTCAATAGTTTTCCTCATTGGTTTCTATTCAAAGGGTCTTTTTGATGTACCACTTTCACTTGGCACACACAAATGACTCACAAGGTCGTTGGTTCATGAGCGTGTTCTTCGTCTGATTTCCTCCAAATCATGAATCTCCTACTTTGTACCTTGTACTAAATGATGAGAGATGCCTTAATTATCTCATTTCAGTAGGCCTCCTTCCATCAAATTTATCTCATATATTATGGAAATGAGACCTGGAGTCCTATGAGTACCTAGAGGCTTGCAGTGATTAGTGGAAGGTTCTATTTCCATTGATAGTTGGGAACACATCAATGTCTCATGATCGATGGATTCTTCAATTGTTTGACCCCGAATCCTTTATTCACACTTGTAAGAATGTACTTAGTTCCTTGATACCTACTTTCATCATCAGTAGGTTGTCTCACGTTTGTTAACATTATACCTCAATGATCGGTAATCAAAGGAAGTCTCATTGTGTTTGACCTCAACTCATAAATTCACATGATGTAGACTTGCACCTATGGCAGATTATGTAGAAGACTTGAAGACATCAGTATGTTGTTGTAGCTTTGATGAGTTTTTTCTTCCTTTTCATTAGACCAGTACCTATGTGACTTCATTGATCATGGGAGATCAAATTGTAATCCATTGTATACAAATATATTCAAATTGATTTTTGAGACTGGTTCTACTGGTCCTTGTTCGTGACTATGAAAACCTTTGGCATGTAACTACATTTTTATTTTCCTATTCATATCCATTAACAATTGTTTGGTATATTTTCACATGGATTTGCAGTGTAATTCAAATTTCCAGCCATGTATGCAAAGTCAGAACAAATTGTAATGAGAAACTAGTTCTTCTAGTTTGGTCCCCATTACTCCACTTCCAGGTTTTTTATAATGTATTTTGGCCATTGTAGATACTCCTCTAACCTCACACATTAGGGGGAATATGTTATAGAAATATTTGCCTCACCCCATGCAATATTGCACAGAAGGAGTTTTTCGATTTCCCTATACAGACTTTTAATCCCTTTTTGCAAATCCCAGAGAAAAAAATACAATTTTTCCACATATACACACCTTTCCTACTATAAAACATGTGTATACACAGGTTGCACGACTACAACCCACGTACATCGAGAAATGTGCCCAAAAATGAAAAATAGTGTTGGGTTTCCATGTCATGATAGGAGATCAATGATCCTTGGCCTTCCATATACTAGAATCATTCTGACTCGGCCCTTCAGTTCCACTTGAAGGCTATAAATGGGCCAATTCC
The DNA here is from genome assembly GCA_000966675.3 of Picea glauca. Taxonomy (NCBI): domain Eukaryota; kingdom Viridiplantae; phylum Streptophyta; class Pinopsida; order Pinales; family Pinaceae; genus Picea; species Picea glauca. Next base: position 132,375 of record JZKD02S2295990.1, on the reverse strand, counting down.
AAGCTATGGAAAAGAGGAGAATGAATTCAACTTTGAGAAAAAAGTTACTCTGGAGGAATTATTCACTTCACATTGAGTCTGCATCCCTTTATCCTTTAAGTATGAATGTAGCGTTCAACCCCCGAGATCTTCCCCTATCGAGTGAGAACTCCATTGTCTCTCTTACATGAGCTTGCCTTTGGTGGAGGATTGAAGTGGTAGAGGCCCATCTAGAAGGAACTTAGTTTCTCGGTTCCAAATCGTGACGACACGAAAGTCTATAACTTATTCACTTATGCTGATTATATCTTAATAGAAATACTTTTTTCTTGTCCAATTGGTATCTTGTAAATATTTGAATTATTATTACATGGGAGTATTTGTTATGAATGTTAATGTATTATGCTATTGAATGTTCTAACATCATATATTATCACCATATTCTTACGTTGCTTGGTTTTTGAAGACTAGTTACAGGTGTATTTTTTTGGTTCAAGTGCTCAACGATGGACTTCATCGAATGTTTGGACGTGGTAGGAATTTTATCTTGTCTTGCTATCATGTTTGTTTATATATCATACTTGAGAATATATTTTATTTTTGTAGTCATTTCCGTCTATTGTGGTTTTCCCCTAGCCATAGAGAGATTTTCCTCGTAACAAAAGTTCACTCCCGTAACTTCTTGAGAGACTAGACTAGGTGGAAGTTTACCCCCGTAATTGTTGGTGTGTCTCTAGATCACTCTAGACCACCACTATGGAACATTGGCTTCTCCTCCAGTGTGCATTAGTTGAGTTATATAGAGTATATCATGTGTAAATTATCATTCAATCATTTGGTTCATGAGAATTCTTCCATTCTTTCTCTCCTGCTTCCCTTTTCTCATATTTTCTTTGCAAATTGTGTATGTCATTTGCTAGCTAGATCTATTTTGTGCAAGTTCAACACATTTACAAAAAGTTCCACCAGTATATGATATTCCATCATTCTATGATCGCACCATTCCAGAAAGATTAGTCGAGAAGGTAAAATCTCTAAAACATTTTCTAGAGAGTTGTTTAGAGTTGATGAAAGATGAAGAAACATTGAATTCACTACACAAGATAATGGATCAGTGCACCCAACACATAGAAGTACATATGACATAGAGATTAGTGAATCATTTATTGCGCAAGAAGAGGACAACCAGAGAATTCAGATTGAGTGCGCAGATAGGAGAGTATGACATGGATAATTTTTTCTTGGGATTAGGATGGGATGTAAATGTTCTTCCAAGAGAGACATGGGAAATTATGGGGAAACGAGGTTAATTTGGTCACCCGTTCAGTTGATTTTGGAAAACCAACATAATATAGTACCAATAAGGAGGTTGTTAAGAGTAATTGTTAACATAGATGGAGTGTGAAACGTAGTTGAATTTGAGGTCGTTGAGATCATGGATAATAGTCAGTTGTATCCAACATTTCTTAGACTTGATTGGGCCTTTGAAAACTAGATGATTATAAACTTGAAGAAAAGAGAAATGATTTTTGAAGGAGGAGGCTTAAGGGTCACTGCATTGTTAGAACCCACACAAGAAATAAGGTATGTGGAGCCCACAAGAAAAGAAACTGATAACCTATATAATATTACCACGTGCATGGATGATTATGTCAATCCTATTGCCGATGGTGTTCTTAGTTGGATAAGCATTAGCTCTTGTGCATCAAATTCAAAGGAAGGACTTGAACATCGGTAGCCCAGGTTTCACAAAGTATCGACCATAAGATGTGCTCACATTACTCACTCTTTTCTCTAGATTAGAACAAAGGTATGTGATGCACCAAGGTTTGATGGATTAACTAATGTAAGTTATTTTGTAAAATAATTTGAGTTGCAGATAACCAAACAAAAAATATTGTTGGAATTATATGTTTCACTAAACGAAACCTTGACGATATGGTGGGAAACACACAAGGAAGGAATAGTGGATTGGTAGCACTATAAAAGGATGATTCAGATCATATTTGGAATAGAAGGTGAAGAGATTATTAAAAGGTATATAGGAATGAGTAGTCCAATAGATCATGTTACACAATGTGTCAAAACTTGGTGATAGGTGCCAAAGAAGGAATGGACACACAGGTTCATACATACTATTGGCCCTCGACCAAGTTTTGAGAGAAAATTGGTTGTGTTTTACCACTTTTGGGACTTCGACAGGTTGGTTGAAGATGGAGCACCTAGGCAGAACTGAGATCGTGGGATATCACTCGTTTTTCAGGTTTTTTGGGTTATTAGGGTTTATGTAATGGGTATGGGATGTCAGCCCATGGGTTTACCCATGATTAGGCCTCATTGTAAATGTATAAATAGATAGCTAAGTGATTTAAGAAGGGATGTAAGTGTTAGCTATGTGAAAATACTTGTAATTTGCTTAGTGAAAGAGAATGTAAGTTTCTTTGTGCATAGATGTTCTATGTAAGGCTTGGTGCTATTAAGGAGTTGGATCTGTGCCTTGACCTGATCTTGAGGAAGGTGGATCTAGTGCATTGTGCGCATATCACCTGTCTAGTGCAAAGCTGAGCTCTGTGGTTTTGTGCACAGGAGCAGAAGAATGTATAAATCTTGAAGACTAATAAAGAAGAAGAAGAGTTGATGGACGCAGCCCCACACTATGGTGAACCACATATATCCCATGTTGATGTGATTTGTGCAATAATTTTTATGTTGTTTATGTATTTACCTACTTAGTGCACTAATCTTGATGTATGATAGATAGATCTATGGATTCTTAGTGCTTTTATATGATGAATGCTAGATATGATTTGATGCTATGTGTTCAATGATTGGATGTGCTTAATCTTGATTATTACTGTGTTGATATGTAATAAGGGTTTAACTTGCGATGTGAATAAGGTTTAAGAACTAATGCATGTTATTGGCTAAGTTCTCTGTTAAGTGTTTTAATCATAGATCTATGTCCCAGATCAGTTGTAGACACATGAGTCCTATAACCCCCCTGCCTCTACATCGGGTGAGACTTCATATGCTTCACAGGTGTTGTCGAAATGGTCGGTAGTTAGGGTTTTGTTGGTGCACTATTGAAGGGTTGAACCCTGGGTCTGCCCCTGTGCTAAAAAATGGCTTTGTATCCAGAGCAAGGCTATGGAAGTGACATAAAGACTCCAACCAGTGCAGGATAAAGCCTGTATGATTTTTGAAGAAATTGAAGGACAAGGCTCACAGCTAGACCAATTGGTTGCGATAGTGGAACAACGTCTGGAAGGGCCTATTACTGATCAATTCATTCAGGAGTTTGTTGAGCAGGAGGCTCTGGAAAAGAAGAAAGTTGAGGTATATTGAGCTAAGAACGAGGCCTTTGAAGTAGCCCTGCCTAGACGAGTCACATGTGAGTGTTGGGGGCCTGTGGGCCCTCAACCAAGTTTTGAGAGAACATTGGTCGTGTTTGACGATTTTTGGGACTTCGATAGGCTGGTCAAAGATGGAGTGCCCAGGTGGAGCTGAGATCGTAGGATCTCACTCGTTTTGTGGGATTTTTGGGTTATTAGGGTTTATTTAATGGGTATGGGATGTCGGCCCATGGGTTTACCCATGTTTAGGCCTCATTGTAAATGTATAAATAGACATATAAGTGATGTAAGAAGGGGTGTAAGTGTTAGCTATGGGAAAATACTTGTAATTGGCTTAGTGTAAGAGAATGTAAGTTTCTTTGTCCACAGATGTTCTATGTAAGGCTTGGTGCTATTGAGGAAATGGCTCTGTGCCTTGACCTGATTTTGAGGAAGGTGGATATAGTGCGTTGTGCATAGATCACCTATCCAGTGTGAAGCTTAGCTCTGTGGATTTTTTCACAGGAGCAGAAGAATGTAAAAATCTTGAAGACTAATAAAGAAGAAGAAGAGTTGGTGGACGTAGCCCCACATTGGTGTGAACCATGTATATCCTATGTTGATGTGATTTGTCCAATAATGTTTATGTTTTCTATGTATTTAACTTCTTAGTGCACTGATATTGATGTATGATAGATAGATCTATGGATTCTTAGTGATTTTGTATGATGAATGCTAGATCTGAGTTGATGTTATGTACTAAATGATTGGATGTGCTTAATATTGATTATTACTGCATTGATCTGTAATAAGGGTTTAACTTGTGATGTGAATAAGGTTTAAGAACTAATGCATGTTATTGTCTAAGTGCTCTGTTAAGTGTTGTAATCACATATCTATGTCCCAGCTCAGTTGTATAAACTTGAGTCTTGCAACCCCCCTGCCTCTACCTCGGGTGAGACTTCATCTGCTTCGCAAGTGTTGCCGAAAGGGCTAGTAGTTAGGGTTTTTTTGGTGTGTTGTTGAAGTGTTGAACCCTGGTTCTTCCCATGTGCCAACACATACACTTGAGGTGGTTTCCAATAACTAGTAACTAGAAATAGAAGTGTGCAGAGGAACAAGAAATTGGGAATAGCTCACCTATAATTTCAAGGTAACATTTAGTTTTGAAGCTGAGTCACCCTTAATAGATGCAGCTCTGAAAATCATTATAAGTGAGATTTTTATGGAATAATATTAGATATAATTAGTACCTACATGTAGTGTGCACAAAGAATTTATGACAATGCATCAAATATTGCAATGTTACAATGTTAGTGAAGAAGATCAAGAGGAACAAGATCCAAGAAATGTGAAAGTACCAAAGACTGAAGGGGAGCATGTAGTATAAATTCCATAACTCTAACCGATGCATATGTGAATCCATTAAGAGTGTGCAAAGTGAATATTGGCTCAAAATAAAAACCTAAGTTCGTGAATATTAGTGACTATTAGAATGATAAGACTATAGAAAATATTATAGAGTTACTACGCGAGTATCAAAATCTCTTTCCGAAAAAAAATTTAGAGATGAAGGGAATAGCTCAGGAATTAGGTGATATGAATATCTCTTTAAAACCATACGTTGAACTAGTAATATAGAGAGTATATCAACTAAATACAAAGTACAAGGAAAAAGTGAAAGAAGAGCTTGACATAATGATAGAATTTGGTATCATTGAGCCCATCATAGACTCTGAATGGATAATCCCAATGGTACTTCAATATAAGAAAACATGGGGCATTAGAGTTTGTGTAGACCTAAAGAAATTGAACGATGTCTATTTACATGACCTTTTTTCGACCTGTTTTACATATGAAGTGTTAGAAAACGTAGGAGGGAAGGAGGCCTACTCGTTCACTCATGTATTTTTAGGATACCACCAAATAAATATTGCACCATAAGAGATACATAAGATGAAATTTCCAATAGAATGGGGAAGCTACCAATACTGTAGTGTCCCCAAGGCCGAGCCCCGTTACAGATCATGATATATGCAATGAATTGTAAATGTGCTCTATAGGATGGTGAGCCCAAGTTTTGTATAAGCTGGAAGGATTATGTGGTTGTTAGTCCAGGAAGCCTAAGTGTTTGAAGGACAGGAGCTTGTTGTTGTACTTGTATGTATGTAGAATATTTAATAAAATATAAACACCGCCAGGTGTGGACCGACCACGATGAATGAGTGAAGGGGGACTGAGCGTCCACGGAGTGGGCAAGGAACTAGGGGTTGGAAGGTGGGAAAGGGGCTGAGTGATCAGCCTAGGGGCTTAAACCTGGAAATAATATTTTAATATTGTTTCAAAAAGATATATGCATCATATGTTTTTATCCTAAGTCCTTCTGGAAGGGGATGTGATTTCCCAAGTGGTGGGAGGAACACGTGTTGGTGGAATGCATGTAGTTCCCAGGGTGACAATTGTCCACCCTGATGCATGCAAATAAAATGGGAAAGGAACAACGGTGAGGGGGGATCTCTCACATTCCATTCGACCCGACTGCCCTGAGCAGGAGCCGTACGAGCCAGTCTGCAAGAGACCTCGTGTATGTCTATTACAGAGAGGAATCTGGTGTTGGGTGCTGAAGAATGTGTGTTTACCCTTGTTCAGAGTTGTGGTGCTTATCTGTGAGAGAAAACCAGTGTGTGCATTCCCTGAACGAAATGTCCATGTCAATTTCAAAGAAGAGTCTCTGTTTGCCCAAGAAAAGATGAGCGAGCTTGTGCATGAAGCCCTGTTCTGAAATCTTGACCATGAGAGCATCCTGTGACTGTTGAACCGGTTCTTGGGAAGCTTGTGTCCATTTTCCCTGTGTTTGTTGTGGCACGCAATTCTGGATTGCGTGAGGCTTGTTGGCCTGTCAGCGACTCCCTCCAGGTGAGAGAGTGCGCAGAGGAAGGAGAGAGATCTTGGAAGGAACCCTGTAGCTGCCGCAGAACCCAAAGACTTCCGGTGCGGTCTGTTCCTGTAACCGAAGGTAAGGGAGACTGGCAGCCGAAGGACTATCCAGGTGACAGAGAAGGTGCACTCTCCTGGGGTGGAACAAGCATGTGGGGAATGAGGGTCTGTGGGCAGTGAGCGTGGGATATTCCTAGAGAGCGTTCTTCCTGGTGTTGTGTGTGACTAAATTCCTTGTAACCTCAGCCTGAGTCTGGATTCCTTTCCCTGGGGTGGAGCTCAGTTCCAGCTTGGGGGTGACCCAGTGTTGAGCTGAGGAGCAGTGCGGTCTACGGATAGGAGGTTCGTGGAAGGCCTACATTTGGTTGGTGTATTTCTCCACTGTCACAAGATAAGTGTTTAATTATATTCTTACCACATTTTATCATGACTGTACTGGATCTGTATCATGTTTTTCGCTGTGTAAATGAATTACTATTGAAAGCTATGGATTGTCTAATTATAGCAGTAACTATATGTTCATTCTGAGAAGTCATATGTATCACCTTGCTATTACGCATGTGAATATACAATTCGATATGTTTTATGTAAGAGTCCATGTACAGATTGATTTGTAGAGAGGTTTTAAAGCCTCGGTAGTGAAAGGTGACACTACAATTTGGTATTAGAGCCAAGGTTTCGACACTGAGCCTAGATGGGCCAGTGGAGCGGTCTTTGGACTGAGAATGCGAGAGGAAATTGAGTCGGGAGGACCAATTTCGGACCCTGGTTTGCTCTGAAGCATCAAGGAGACACTTGACGAGTTTTTATTAAGAAATCAGGAAGTATAGTGGTGCTATGAAACCGCAGGCTGGTGTGGTCTATGGCCACGGGGAGATAGGTCTCTACACCAATGGTGTTAGAACCTTAGGATTTGTTCGGGAGGGAAGGTGAGCCCTCATGACCGTCGGATCTGGAAAAATGTGCGTAAGGATTAAATTCCTTTGGAAATGGAATAGGAGTGTGAAAATTGCGATACACGAAATCCCAAGTTAGTTAGAAATGGTCTGAGCCGTCAGATCTTAGTCTGAAAACCTGACAGTCGTTGGATCTGTCGGGAGGTGTCTGAAGGTTAAACCTTAGAAACTAGGGGCGAAAGATCCGAAACAGATCTAAACTATCTGAAAGACAAAGGACACGTGTCACGAGATCGCCCATATCGGGGATTTAGACATCGAGGGTTAGAAGGGGAAGTCTTTCGACTTCGCGAGTGGTGAAGTCACGAGAGAATCAGGACCGTCCATCCGAGGAGGACAGGTGGAAGAGATCAAGGGATCTCACAAACTCAGAGGTTTGCAAGGTGAGAGTCCAGGAGTTGGCTGCTCCAAGTCGCGAGGGCCAAAGTTGCGAGAGAATCGCAGCCGTCCATCTGAGGAGGACAGGTGACAGAGATCAAGGGATCTCGTGAACTCATAGGTTCACAAGGTGAGAGTCCGGGAGTTGGGTGCTCCAAGTTGCGAAGTTGCAAAATTGGGAGGAGTGAGAAAAACCGTTGGATCCAGATCATGGGAGAATCGTTGGATCAGGAACCCCATCGCCTATCGCGTGTTTGGAGGTTCGAAGGTTGAAAGGAGTCATTTTTTACTTCACGAGTAGAGAAGTGTCGAGAGTCATGCACGAGGACACGTGGCAGAACCACAAGGTGGGCCTGGGTGACTGACAGGAGAATACACGTTGCGAGGAGGAAGGGATTCAACGCTCTGTTAATTTATCGCATCTTGGGAGATTGCAATAGGAGGGCACAAGAGTTTGACCCATGAACTCACGAAGGTGCGAGTTGCGAGAGGCATTGGTATTTAAGCCCTAGCCTACGGTTACGTGTGGAGGGCGCTGTCAAGGAAAGGAGTCAACACTCCGTTGACTTATCGCGTCTCGAGGATTCATGAGATAAGAGCATGGAAGCTCGATGTTGAAACTCACGAAGGTGTGAGTAGCGAAGAGTGATAACACTTAGACTTATACCTAGACTATGGTCATGCGTAGCAGACCCTAGAGAGGAGAGAGCCATACCCTTGTCGCATCTCAGGTATCAGCATTTAGAGGAATGAGTCGAAGGTTTTCGACTCATGAACTCGCGAGATCGCGAGTTGTGAAAAGGGTGACTTGGATTTCGTATTTTTAACTGTCGTATCTTCATGGACCGAGATTCCAAAGTTTCGAAGTCCCAAAAAATTACAAAGCCGAATAGAGCTCAGGCAATTCATGAAATTGAAACACTTTATTAAACGTCGATGGTTATGAAATATGACGAATTGTCAAGAGGCGAAGGCTCGACAAACTCGAGTCGTCTGCGTATTAGATTATAGAGGACTGACGAGTGCCATAACTATTTGGAAATTGCCTCAAATGCAAAGAAATGGAAGAAATACATAATACTTCCAGTTCAAGAAACTTATTTAAAAATGAAATGTCTTTTATTTTGTTCGAACCGGCTTGTAAATATTGTGGATTGTTCGGGAAGGTTTAATGGCCTGAAAATTTTCAAATTTAATTTCACAGAGTGCATGTGCAGAGTTCAACGAAGGCCAGAAACCCGATTAATCAACGCCGAGTATGGAGTGGGGAAAAGTGCAGTTTACCCTTGAAATAGAAGATGAACAGGAAGGAAAGGATGTTAACATGGGAGTCGAAGGATCAAACTCTAATGGACATGGAAAAGAGATGGATAAGGGAGAACATATGATGCAACTCATCGAAATATTGCAGAAATATGCCCAGGCTCACCTAGCTGATAGCCGAAAGCTCATGAAAATCCAGGATCGGCAGGGCGAATTCAACTTTAAAATGTTGAAGAGCCTGGGAAGAATAGAAAAGAAATTGGAAAAGGGGAGTGACACAAGTAGATCAAGAAGTGTCAAAACCCCCGAGGGGAGAAGGAGATCAAGGAGTTGTAACAGACATCACCGTCTCTCCCCAAAGCATTTTGGCAAGGAGAGACATAGTAGTTCAAGCCCGTCCCCTACCAGAAAACATCAGAAATCTGGAAGGGAGGAATTGTAAGGAGAAATGAACAAGATTAAGCCTCCAACATTCAATGGAGAACATAATAAGGGGGAAGATGCCAAGACATGGTTGTTGGACATGAAGAAATACTTCCAACTGCAGAATTATTCTGCCCGTGCAGAAGGTAGAATTGCAATGTACCAGCTGAAAGGAAAAGCGTCCATGTGGTGGGATCAGTTTTTTCAAGTGCAACACATCAGAGAGAAAGAGGTCACATGGAAGGAATTTCAGAAGTATTTCGAGAAGAAATACCTGACTAAAAGATACTATGACAGAAATATGAAGGAGTTATTCAAACTCAAGTTGGGCAGTATGACCATTGATGAGTATGAACGAAGTTTTCTAGAAATGCTGAAGTATGTCCCATTCATTAAAGACGAGGCTGTTAAAATTCAGAGGTATCTGAGTGGACTGCCATCTTCCATTGGTGACAAGATTCAATACGATGATCCTAAGACGATGGAAGAAACCATAAGAAGGGAGAAATGCCTATATGAAAAACAAAGAGAAAAGCCTACCTTTCGGAAGGCTTGGGATAACCAGAAGAGGTTTAAGAAAGAACAGAGCCAGAAGGGAAGCAAGCCTTCCTTTTTCAGAAAGATTCCTTGGGGACAGTCATCTTTTAAAGAGCCCAGGAAAGTTGAAGGGAGTGAACAGATGCCAAGGCCTCCACCCATGGAGTGTTGGGGCTGTAAAGGGAATCATAGGTACATAGATTGCCCCCACAGAAAAGACAAAGAGAGAACTGTACATACTATTCAACAAGCTGAAATAGTGGAGTATATGGCTAGAAGAATGCCGAGGATCTATGTAGCCCTAGACAATAATAAAGTGGAATTTCAATCGCACATGATTGAAGTGGAAGGTATGATCAACAACCGACCACTTGTTATTTTAATTGATTCAGGGGCTAGCCATAGTTATGTAGATCCTAAAGTGGTGGAAGGTTTGCATCTAACGAAGAGAAAACATGAGAAGTCTTGGTTAGTGAAGTTAGCCATAGGGACCAAGAGGAAGGTCACTGAATTGGTTAAGTCCTGTTCGGTGGACATGAAAGGAATGATCACTAAGGTTGAATTGAACATTCTTCCTTTAGGCTCATACGATTGCTTAATCGGGATGGACTGGTTGGACCAGCACCATGCCCTTCTGGATTGTCGTAACAAGAGATTCACATGTCTGGACGAAGAGGGAAATCAGGTAACAATCCAAGGAATTCCCAGAGTTGTGGCTGTTAGAGAAATCTCAGCCATGCAGCTGAAGAAATGTTACCGGAAAGGTTGTCAATTATTTGCAGCACGAGTGGAAGAAGTATTCCAAAATGTGGTCTCAAATCTGAAGACCACAGGGTGCTCAAAGAGTTTGAGGACATGTTTTAGGAGGTGCCTGGACTACCTCCGAAGAGGGACATTGAATTTTCTATAAATCTAATGCTTGGAGCAGCTCCAGTTTCGAAAGCTCCTTATAGGATGAGTACGCCAGAGCTGAAAGAGTTGCAATTATAGCTCGAAGAGCTATTAAAGAAAGGCTACATTTGTCCCAACATGTCACCGTGGGGAGCCCCAGTCCTATTCATGAAGAAGAAATATGGGACGTTGAGGCTGTGCATTGACTTTCGACAGTTGAATAAAGTCACTATCAAGAACAAATATCCTCTACCAAGGATTGATGATCTTTTTGATCAATTGAAGGATGCGAAAGTATTTTAAAAAATAGATCTTTGATATGGATATCATCAAGTGAGGGTAAAAGATGAAGACATCAACAAGACCGCCTTCAGAACAAGGTACGGTCATTATGAGTTTACAGTGGTGTCGTTTGGATTGTCCAACGCGCCTACTGTCTTTATGTGCTTAATGAATGGAGTGTTCATAAATTATCTGGAAAGTTTGTCATAGTATTCTTGGATGATATCTTGGTGTATTCCAAGATAGAGGAAGAACATGAACAACACCTGAGAATGGTGCTACAGGTGTTGAGAGAACACCAGCTGTATGCAAAAATGAGCAAGTGCTCATTTTACCAAAAGTAGATCCATTACTTGGAACACATTATATCAGAGGAGGGGATCGCTGTGGATCATGAGAAGGTACGGTCCATTCAAGAGTGGCCAACACCAATAAATGTGGCGGAAGTTAGATCTTTTATGGGTCTGGAAGGCTATTATAGGAGGTTCATAGCTGGATTCTCAAGGATAACGCATGCTATCACTTCCTTGCAAAGGAAGGAGAAGAAATTTCAGTGGATTGAGGAATGTGAGAGCAGCGTCCAACAACTGAAGAAACTGCTCACTAGTGCTCCAATCCTGAAGATTGCAGATCCAGACAAGGATTATGTAGTGTGCACAGATGCATGTAAGGAGGGGCTGGGAGGATTTCTCAACCAAGAAGGATTTGTAGTTTGCTATGAATCTCGAAAGTTGAAGGAGCATGAGAAGAATTATGCCACTCATGATTTGGAGCTGGCAGCAATCGTCCACACCTTGAGGAAATGAAGACATCACCTCATGGGAAAGAAATTTGAATTAAGAATAGACCACAACGGTCTGAAATATTTATTTGATCAGCCAACCTTAAATGCCAGGCAAATTAGATGGATGGAATTTCTGTGTGAATATGACTTTGATATCAAGCATATCAAAGGGAAAGAAAATAAGGTGGTTGATGCACTTAGTAGAAAAGTGCACGAATTACATGCTACAACCATTAGCATGTACAGAACTGAGATTAAAGACAAAATTCTTGAAGCTGCAAATGCTGATTTGCAGTACAAAAGAATTGTAGCAAAGCTACAACAGCATGAGAAACCACAAACCAAGGAAAGTTACACCTTGGGAACTGATAGTTTACTTATGTATACAAACATAGTGTATGTACCTAATGAATGAGAATTGAAGCTGGTAATTCTAAAAGAAATGCATAATGTGACTTATGTTGGTCATCTTGGATATCAGAAGGCTGTGGCAGTAGTTAAAAGCCATTATTTTTGGCCGGGTCTGAAGAAATAAATTTTTGAATACATCGCCAGATGTATGGAATGCCAAAAGGTCAAGGATGAGCATAGACACCAAGACGGGTTGCTGCAACCTTTACCTATTCCTGAATGGAAATGGGATGTGGTAACAATGGATTTTATCACAGGATTGCCCAGAACAAGCAAACAACATGACTCAATCATGGTGGTGGTGGACAAGCTTACTAAAGCTGCCCATTTTATTCCACTGAAAACCACCCACAGAGTAGCAGATGTTGTTGATATCTTTTTAAAAGAAGTTGCACGCTTGCATGGAATTCCTAGGAAAATTGTGTCTGATAGGGACCCGAAATTCACTTCGAATTTCTGGAAAGGACAGTTCAAAGGATTCAGAACAAATCTGAAACTTTAGTACAACATATCATCCCGAGTCTGATGGACAGACAGAGAGAGTAAAATGAGTAATAGAAGACATGCTGAGAATGTATGTGATGGATAAACCATCAAGGTGGGAAGACTACCTGCATCTGGTAGAATTTGCCTACAATAATGGGTATCATACATCTCTAAAGATGAGCCCATTCGTAGCACTTTATAGAAGAAAGTGAAACACTCTAGTGATCTGGGATAATCCAGCTGATAGAACAGTAGTTGGACCTGAACTACTCAAAGAGATGGAAGATCAAATGATAAAAATCAAACAGAATCTGAAAGCTGCCCAAGACAGGCAGAAAAGTTACGCTGATAGTAACAGAACCCAAAGAGAATTCAAAGTGGGTGACCATGTTTTCCTGCAAGTGAAAACCAACAGGAGTTCCTTGAAATTGGGAAGTTGCGCCAAGTTGGCAGCAAGATTTTGTAGGCCATTTGAGATCCTGGAAAGGATTGGGCCAGTTGCACACATGCTTGCATTACCTACATCTATGACTGTACATAATGTGTTTCATGTGTCACTGCTTAAGAAATATGTACCTGATGCTAATCATGTTATCGATCGGACTGTGATTCAGGTGGAACCAGAAGGTGTCCTGCAAGTGCATCCTGTGCGCATATTGGATAGGAAAAGAAAGCATCTCCGGAATCGAGCTATAGGGCTTGTAAATGTCTAGTGGACCTGGTATGGTCCTGAGGGCACGACATGGGAGCATGAAGAAGTAATGCAGGCAGAATACCCGCATCTTTTTTGAAAATTTCGAAGGACACACAGATGCAGTGTAAGTTGCACTGAGGACAGTGCAAAAATAAGGGGAGGGGGATTGTAGTCTCCCCAAGGCTGAGCCCTGTTACAGATCATGATATATGCAATGAATTTTAAATGTGCTCTATAGGCTGGTGATCCAAGTTTTGTATAAGATGGAAGGCTTATGTGGTTGTTAGGCTAGGAAGCCTAAGTGTTTGAAGGCCAGGAGCCTGTTGTTGTACTTGTATGTATGCAGAATATTTAATAAAATATAAACACTGCCAGGTGCAGACTGACCATGATGAATGAGTGAAGGGGGACTGAGCGCCCATAGAGTGGGCAAGGAACTAGGGGTTGGAAGGTGGGAAAGGGGCTAAGTGATGAGCCTAGGGGCTTACACCTGAAAATAATATTTTAATATTGTTTCAAAAAGATATATGCATCATATGTTTTTATCCTAAGTCCTTCTGGAAGGACACATGATTTCCCAAGTGGTGGGAGGAACGTGTGTTGGTGGAACGCATGTAGTTCCCAGGGTGACAAATGTCCACCCTGACGCATGTAAATAAAATGGGAAAGGAATAGCGGTTAGGGGGGATCTCTCACATTACATTCGACCCGACTGCCCTGAGCAAGAGTCATACGAGCCAGTCTACAAGAGACCTCGTGTATGTATGTTACAGAGAGGAATCTTGTGTTGGGTGCTGAAGAATGCATGTTTAGCCTTCTTTAGAGCCGTGGATCCTATCTGTGAGAGAAAACCAGTGTGTGCATTCCCTGAACGAAATGTCCATGTCAATTTTGAAGAATAGTCTTTGTTTGCCCAGGAAAAGCTGAGCGAGCTTGTGCATGAAGGCATGTTCTGAAATCTTGACCGTGAGAGAATCTTTTGACTGTTGAACCAGTTCTTGGGAAGCCTGTGTCCATTTTCCCTGTGTTTTTTGTGGCACAAAATTATGGACTGCGTGAGGCTTGTTGGCCTATGAGCGACTCCCTCCAGGTGAGAGAGTGCGCAGAGGAAGGAGAGAGCTCTTGGAAGGAACCTTGTAGCTGCCACAGAACCTAGAGACTTCCAGTCCGGTCTGTTGCTATAACCCAAGGTAAGTGAGACTGGTAGCCAAAGGACTGTCCAAGTGACAGAGAAGGTGCACTCTCCTGGGGTGGAACAGGCATGTGGGGAATGAGGGTCTGTGGGTAGTGAGCATGGGATATTCTTGGAGAGAGTTCTTCCTGGTGTTGTGTGTGACTAAATTCCCTGTTACCTCAGCCTGAGTCTATATTCCTTGCCCTGGGGTGGATCTCAGTCCCATCTCGGGGTGACCCACTGTTGAGTTAAGGAGCAGTGCGGTCTACAGCTGGGAGGTTCATGGAAGGCCTGCATTTGGTTGGTGGATTTCTCCACTGTCACAAGATAAGTGTTTAATTATATTCTTACCACATTTTATCATGACTGTACTGAGTCTGCTATCATGTTTTCCGCTGTGTAAATGAATTACTATTGAAAGCTATGGATTGTCTAATTATAGAAATAACTATATGTTCATTCTGAGAATTCATATGTATCACCTTGTTGTTACACATGTGAATATACAATTCGGTATGTTTTATGTAAGAGTCCATGTACAGATTGATTTGTAGAGAGGTTTTAAAGCCTTGGTAGTGAAAGGTGACACTACAAATACACATTGATCTCATTTTGGATAAAGAATTCACTTGTTATGTTTTCTAGAGTAGTTGTTGTAGCCTTTAAAGAATTTATTCATAATTTTCTTGAAGTGTACTTATATGATTGGACTATATTCATATTATTGAAAGATCATATAGAAACTTTGTGGTTGATTCTCAATAGATGAATAAAATATTAGATATCATTAAATTTGAAGAAGTGTATTTATGTGCACCATTTGGGATATTGTTCGATCATGTGGTATGCAAGCAAGGTTTGTTGGTTGATCCTGCAAAGATAGCGGTGATTATTGATTTTCCACCACCTACATCAGTAAGACAATTGAGAACAACGTTGGGTCATATAGGATATTATAGTAAATTTATTAAAGTCTAAGAGAAGATTACAACTCCAATGGAAAAGTTATTAAATAAAGAAGCTAATTTTCAGTGGAATGAAGACTGTCAGTAAGGTCTGAATGTAGTGAAGCAGAATTTAGTAATTTCACCCATTTTGGTGTTCCCATATTGGAAGAAAGAGTTTCTCTTTCATGTGGATGCATCGTCTATAGCGCTCAACACAGTATTAGCCCAGCCAGGAGAGGGAGAGTTAAACCATCCAATTTCCTTTTCTATAAGGAATTTTTCGACTACTAAGAAGAATTACACTATGAAATAAATGGAAGTATTGGCAATGGCTTATGCCTTTCATAATTTCAAACACTACTTGTTGGGGTCCCATTTCAATATGTATACAGACCAATCTGCATTAAGATACCTAGTAAACAAGCTAGTGTTGGGGGGGGGGGAGAATCTGCAGATGGTTATTATTATTCCAGGAGTATGACTTCAAATTCATTGTGAATCCATGGAAACTAAATGTAGGACCAGACCACCTGTCGTGTATAATGATAGTAGAATACATAAGGAACCTAGACAATACTTTACCATATGTGCATTTATTTTTATTTAAAATGGTAGACGACTACTTTACAGATATTATCCAAATTTTGAGTATAGGAATGAGTTCATCCGACATGAAAATAACACAGAAGAATCAATTAGTGGTTAAAGTAGTGAATTATTAGTTGATCGCAAGAAATCTATATAAGTTAGGAGTAGATGCGATACTGAGACGATGTGTATTAGAACATGAAACACCAATGATCTTAGTTAAGGCGCATGATGGAATTGGAGGATTTCATTACGTAGGAACATGTGTTGTTCATCTGGAATAGTTGGATGGACAAGTTGTGGAAGGACTAGTTAACGGGAGTCAATTGAAACTATACAGGGATGACCGCCCTTCCGCACATTAGGTGAATTTCATAGGCTATGTACCATAAAACTTGTATCATAGTGTAGGAAGAAAAAGAAAGAAAAATGATAAAAAAGTAAGAAAATGGTTCAAGGAAGAAGTAGAAAGATGAAGAGTCCAAGAAGTTAATAGTATTAGGTAAAAAGGAAAAGCAGGAAAATTTCATAGAAGAGAAAGAAGCAAGAAGAAGAGTGCACGGACGAAGGAAGCAAGTTCACATAGAGAAAAGAGATCGTCAAGATAATAGTTAAGATCATTTAATAAAATCCATGGAAATACATACAATAAAGAGAAAACATGATGATGGATTAGTGGAAGAGTGTCTTCATAATTAAAAATTGACAGGAAAAGCATTCGAAATTGAACACAATCAAGACACAGTGGGAATGGGTGTGACAAATATTTTTCCAGGGTGGTCGATTTAGACCGTAAACCACCATAGGAATCATAATTATTGTGGGATATAGAAGCAATATAGCATAAGTACAATTGAATGAGACTACAAGTGGGGATGTGAATATCCAAATCACTATAAAGAAAAAAAAAGGGACAAGCCATTGTTGCATATGTAGCTTAAAAGATAGGTTGAAGAGTCGAGTGCAGTATAGAATCTAAGAATAGTGTAGAGAAAGAACGAAGGGTAGTGGAGATGAGTAGGGTATAATATAGAGTTATGGTTCCGCCTAAAGAAAAAACCTAGATTCATAAGTAGGCAGTAGCACCAGTGCAGGAGGAAGTCTCAAGAACAGAAGAAATCGACCCAAGCTTGGAAGATTTTCCCAGAACCAGAATGCATAGAATAGAAGGCAATGTAAGAGAAAAACAAAAGATACATGAAATAGAGAATCATCAAGAAGGATAATAGGAACATGAATAACAAGGGAAGATGATTTTCTACACAACAAGGACCTATGTATGGTGATAGTTATGATACTCGAGAAACAAGAAAACCATCTACCCAGATTGAAGGAGAAAGTTAAGAAGGAGTTCTACAATTATCCAACTCCATCATTGTTTAGGAATAACATATTAAGTTATCAAGAAACGTGCATACTGCAAATGAAATTTTGCAACAAGAAACACAAGGGAAAAAGTTGCAACGACCAACAAAACACTATAGAAGTTCATGGTGAATTGGAAGAAGGCATGAGTGGCACATGATGAGCCACAGGTGAGTGTTGGGGGCCTATTGGATAGGTGTTTTGGATAAAGTTTGGATAGGTCTTGGTAATCATACAGGAACAGATCATGCAACATTTTGGCTAAGCAGAAACGCATGCACAAATTAGTTGAAGCATGTTTGGGAGTCAACATGCAAAAGGTAGAAATCAGTTACGATTTTGGGAAATTTTGTCCACATCATAATGGGCTTAGCTCTATTGTAAACCTATAAATTGTATTGGTTTTTTGGGTAGAATGTATGTAAGCTCAAAGAGTTTATTATGTGAAACTATTTTGAGTTATTCGAGTTTTGGAGAATTCTTGAGGAAAAGTTTTGAGGTATGACTGAGGAGTGAGGCTCGGACTATAAAAAAACTACTAGGAATGTTGGAGTAATGGTTATTGTTGCATGTTTTTGTAAGCGTAGGGAAGAACTGTAAAAAGATATTAAATGACTAATATAAGAATCCAATCATTGTGGGCATAAACCAAATTGGGGTGAACCATGTTAAAACTTGTGTCTTGATGTGGTGTTGTGTGTCTCTGATATGGATAGCATATAATGGTTATTATTATTAATATGTTATTGATATTGCACAGTGATAATCAAATCTTAGTATTTTGAATCTATTATTCATATATATTGTCATAATGTCACACACTTAAGTAATTGGTAAATGAATGAATGTCAAGTAAAGTGATGTCGTGCACAGGATATAATGAATGAATATCAAAGGTTAAGTAAAAAATACTGCACACATAATAGATAATGTAGAGTATGATTATGCTGAATGCCTCACTTTCCCCCCACTGCAAAAACTTGGTTCCTACAACCCCTCTAGATGCATCAGGTGAGACTTCACTTACTTGTAGGTGATGCTAAAAGGGCCAACGTCTAAGGGTTTTGTTGGTATGGTATCTTTGAAATTAGGGTCTACCCATTCTGTGCCAATATTTGTCTTGACTATTTTCAAAATATCATGTGAAATTTTTTACTTATCCATAAATTCATTAACTGATAATACCTTTACGGAAATAATGAGTCCCAAAATAGAGAGAAATAGAGACAAAAAATAACAAATCTCATTACATAGTTTGATAATGGAGTTCACCCATATTGGGCTACGTCTCTGGGTCCACTTCCAAATAGTGAGACTGCTCTATTAATGCTCAAATTCTTGATACACTGATGAATTACAATGGAAATTTTGAATGCATACTTCAATTATACTACTCAAACCCAGAAACAGAGGTTACCACTGAATTTCTCTCGAAATTATGAGAAAAATGAGTTAAAAATTGACTATGTTCTGAACAGGTGCCTAAAGACCCCCTTTTGCATGCATAACGAGACTATGGGTCTCATACATGAAAAAATGGACTAATAATTTCATACACCACACTTTAGCACAACAATGACATCACCATCAAATTCCTCTTGAAATTGTGATAAAAATGAGTATAAACACTCTATGCTTCTCTTAATGAACTCTATAGCATGTAAAATGAGACAAATCCAAAATAGGAACACCTCTTGCATGCAAAACGGGGAAAATTATCTATTTGGCATGAATTTCCATGCACTTCATTGTACTTTATTTTACATATTCTACTACGTGTATTGTCCTCATGATACGTGTTAGGTTTATATAGGCTAGGTCGGGTCACTCGACCCCCTATATACCTAGGTCGAATTGTTACATATTAAATACATTGTTGTTTGTTTGTTGTAACAAGAAAGACATGTGGCACGATGGTAGGTGGATTAGGTTAAGTCATTGGCATATTGAAATATTCCTTCATAGATTATTGTGGAGGTAAGGGGTTCAAAACCCACTGAGCCTCAACAATTTGTATCTGAAAGCCAACTTGGTCTTGTCGAAGGTGCAATGTGGTGCCATTTGATTGGTTCATGTGGTAGCCAATGATTTCCCACCATTTCCAACCTAACGTATGACCTTGCTAACTGTGATTCCTAGTCATCATACGATCTCCATGTACCTTGCTAACTGTGATTGCATGTACCTTACACATGTATTCCATGTCACTGTATGAACCTTCCATGTGTCACCTTTGTTGTGGTACCACATGGACCATATAGTTTCCACATCATCTATACGGATGACATGTGGAATTTTTTAACTTGTCCAAATAGGTGCCAAATATGCCAAATCTGGGTGACATGTAGCAGCCTTTGGAACTGCTACGTCAGCATACTAACATCAATTTTCCACGTGTCACTCTCTGAGATTTTCATTTGTCATACGGATGCTGATGTCATCTTGCCATGTTTTTTTAATGGAAGGACATGTGTTGTCTTCTGATTTTTCCACCTCAATTGTACAGATACCTGTTACGAGGAAAATCACTCTATGGCATGGGGTAAACCACAACAGACAGAATGACTATAGATATCAATTATAATCCCAAGTATTCTATATAAATTAAAATGATAACAAGACAAGATAAAGAGCTTACCTCGTTCAGACGTTCGATGAAGACCACCATTGAGCACGTGACTCAAATCTTTATACCTACAAATTGTCCTCAAAAACCAAGATATGCAAGAATATGGTGATAATATATAATGTTAGGACATACAACATAATAATCCATTAACATTCATAACAAATATGCCCATGGAATAACAATTCAAATATTTGCAAGATATCAATTCGATGAGAAAAGAATATTTCTATTAAAAAATGTTCAACATAAGTGTATGAGTGACAAAATTTCATTTCAACACGTCTCGAAACCAAGAAACTAAGTCCCTTAAACTTGGGCCTCCACCACTTCAATCCTCCACCGAATGCAAGCTCATATAAGAGATACAATGAGGTTCTCCATCAAAGAGGGAAGAGCTTTGGGGTTGAACAATGTGTTCAGAATTTAAAGGACAAAGGGATGTAAACTCAATTTGAAGAGAAACTTTCTCCAAAGTATCTTTTCTCTTAAAACTTGAATCCTCTACTCTTCCACGACTTTGATATGGCCCAATTTATATCCGTCCAATGGAACTGAAGGGATGAATTGGAACGTTTCCAGTATATGGAAGGTCAATGATCATGGATCTCATGAAGTAACATGGAAAACCAACACAATTTTTAATTTTGGGCACAAAACCCAATGTACGCAGGTTGTAATGGTGCAACCTACATATACACATGCTGTATAAATATTAGGGCACGTATATGTGAAAAAATATGGATTTTTAGCTCCAAATAGAACAACAAGGGACTTCAAGTCTGCACAAGGAAATGGAAACTCCTTCTGAGCAAGTTTCATAGGGTGAGGTAAATATTTCTATAACATATTCACCCTAATGTGTGAGGTCAGAGGAGTATCAACGATGTCTGAAATACATTATAATTCCCAGAAGTGAAGTGATGGAGACTCGGTGGGAAGTTCTAGCTGATCATGAGAATATTACAATTCATAATGAATGTGTACACATGGCTCCCAATTTGAATTGCATTGCAGATCCATGTAGAAATATATCAAACAACTATTCATGTCCATGAATAGGCAATACAAAGTAGACACATTCCATAGGATATCATAGTCATGAACAAGGCCCAGTGAAAACCGGTCTCAAAATCAATTTGAAGATATCTATATACAATGGAGTACAATCTAATATCCCATGATCAATGAAGTCATATAGGTATTGGTCCAATGAATGACAATAACAACTCAGGAAAGTTGCTACTATAAGTTGATGTCTTCAATTCTTGTACATGATCCTCCAAAGGTGTAAGTATACATCATGTGAATAGAGGATTTGAGGTCGAACATAATGAGACTTTGTTTGATTACTGATCATTAATGTATACCATTAAAAAATGAGAGACAACCTACTGATAATGAAAGTAGGTATGAAGGCACCAAGTACATTCTTACAAGTGTGAATAAAGGTGTTGAGGTCAAACACTTGAACAATCCATTGATCAGGAGACATTGATGTATTCTCAACTTTCAATGGTGAGAGAACCTACCACTAATGACTTCTCTAGGTACTCATAGGACTCTAGGCCTCATTTCCAGAATATATGAGAAAAATTCTATGGAAGGAGACCTGTTGAAAGGAGAGAATTAAGGAATCTCTCATCAGTCAACAGGAGGTATAAAGCAATAGCTTGATGATTTGAAGGAACTCGGATGAAGAGGATATTCATGAACCAATGACCTTGTGTGTTTCTCGCATGCACCAGATGCAAGTAGTGCACGAAAGAGACCCTTTGAATAGAAGACAATAAGGAAAATTGTCGGAAAAGGAGAGGAAACCACCAATAAGGATAATAGAATCCAAGACACTGAACGAATCCCAATGTGTAAATATATTTCTTTCTTTCGAACACAAGGGAGACCCCCCATTCAAAGACCAATGAGGAGATGTCAACTAATGATTTCAAGGTTACCTAACCATAATGAAAGTAGGACTAGGGTGGACGATAGGACTACAAATTCATGCAGCTCGGAGACACACTGAGGGTATGGACGACATGAAAAGTCAATAGTTATGAGAAATGGCCAACACAGAATTATAGAAATCCTTTGAGCAAGAGAATGAGACATATGGAGGACTCTGACAACATAGACTTGATAATGGAACTTTTTGATGCAGGAGGTACCAATCAAAATATCCATAGGGACTGGAAGAGTAACTAGTCAGAGGAGTAAACTCTAAGTAACTAGCTCAGTAACCTAAGGTCATGCTAAACCCAAAATTTGGATGACAAGTGGACTCAAAAGTTTTTTCTCTATTCAAAGGCGACACAACTTCTACCAATATGAGATAATATTATTTTCCCACCTGTCTTTTATTGTTTTGTCATAGGAAAATGAATGTTATGATACAATGGATGAAATGAGTGTTGCGAGTAAGAAACTAGTTCCAATAGTGGAACATACCTATGCTCAATGCAAGGAGGTGCATGAAGGATGTGGAAACTTATGGGAATGTTTCCTCTTAGGGTACAGGGTGTCAAGCTGCAAAGGATATAAATAAGGCTATGCTTGGAAATGATGCAAATTGTTGAGGTATTAAGCTTATAACAAGAAAGAAGGAACTAGCAACATGCTCAATACTACAAATAGGAGGATGAAATGCAATTACAAATTAACTCCAAAGAATGTGATTTTTCATAAATTTAGTTCGCTAGGCCCGAAAAAGTATAAAACAATGCCAAGGAGAACTCTTCTGGCCACTAGTGACTAGAGTATTACTTTTTGGAAATTAGTCTACTTGATTCAAAAAAGGGTTAAATTGTTGGACAATTGAGAGGGGGGAGTGAATCAGTTGTTACTGTGATTGAACAACTATGCCCATTTTAAACTCTTCACAAAACACTCAATGATGATCACAATGATGCATAGATGTAAGCAATAGAATATTAAACATCAATCACACACATGAAATATACAAAGATAGATATTTCTTGAGGAAACCCATAAAGGTAAAAACCTCATATTCTTGATATGATAAGTAATATTTATTTTATTTACATTATCATACTTATGAGCTCCAACTCCTCTTGAGGCTACAACCTTTGTTTTTCAAGATGCAACTTGCTGAGAGAACCAACTCTTCGTTTTCTCTAGCACCCACTATAAGGAAGCACCAAATCCTTGGTTTCTCTAGCACCCACTATAAGGAAGAACCAACTCCCTATGTGTTACAACACCAATTGGATGGAAGCACCAACTTCTAGACACATGGACACCGACCTATATAATAGAGAACAACAGTTCTCCCTTGCACCACCCTGCCACCTTGTTTTTTCTGGCTACAACCAGATGGAAGCTACAACTCCATGTGTTCAAGAACCCACTTGAAAATCTGAGGACACTAGTCCTCCCTAGCACCTCCCTACCACCCTGAAATATAAATATTTTATTTCTTGAATTTATTACAATGATACAACATTTATCTATGTCTTAACAGTCTCATCATTGTTCTTCAACACTTCTTTGCTCTTCCTACATTAGAGTCTCTCTGCTCACCCCACTTGCACTTTCTATTCTCCTTTATTTTATGCTCTGTGCACCCTCTCCATTCTATGCACTATGCCTCTTCTGTGCATTTCAGCTGCTGCACACAACCTTCTTCTACTCGCATAAATCCCTCTCAACTGCAACACATGTCTCTTCTATGTTCTTCATTTTTATATTCTTTGTGCATCAACTTCCTCCACTGAGCAATGCTTCTGCATGTTATTCACTACATCACTATTCTTCCCTATAGGTTGTTCACTACCTCTCTTTCTTACGACTGTATGGTTGACTAGCCGAATTCCTTCACTTCTCTATTATGCATGCCTTTCTTGTGTCGAGTCATCTACTTGATCATCATACTAACTCTTCATCTTCTCTGACCATTAGCTCCATGCATTCATCATCACTGGGATTATCCTAATATTCTCTATCTTCTCTGGCAGTGTGACTCTTCATCTTCTCTGTGACAGTCAAGTTTATCCTCTCTGTTGCAGTTACAGTCTTCGACACTTTTCCATCTATCAATTGTCTCTATGATCAATCTTCATTCCACTAGAATTTACCTCAAGAATCTTCGTCTCCTTTGGTTATCACCTTGCATCTCCTCGCATTCTCTGGTCAATTTCATCACTACGTTCTGACAGTTATAGCCAGTCAACTATGGCTTCTTTGGCTTCTAAGCCCCTTCCTTCATGTGACCTCTGGTTGTGACCTGGGGCCATGCACTAGGGTGCTTCTCGATTTCACATTTCACGATCTTCTACTATGAGTTGCCTTGAATCTCCCAACTCACAAAATCTGAAATACTCCATATCAGATTAACGGTCTAGATATTTCCCTTTGATCGATGACTATAATCAAATCGTGATTTCACATTTCACAATTTCCTGCTGTGAGTTTCCTCGAAACTCTCAACTCGCGAAACTCTGAGGTGGATCCTAGCAATGCTAGATCCTTCCCTTTTCTTTCATTTATGTGACCACTGGCTTTGACCACAACCCTATTCGAAAAGGAATTTTGTGATTTCAGCGATCTCCCTTGTAAATCCTAGAGACGTGTCAGCTCCTCCCTTAACCTTCATCAATGTGACCACCAGCTGTGACCATGTGCCAAGAAAGAGAGGTGTGTCGTGATTTATCATATAGTGAACTCCTGCTATGAGTTGCCTTCAAAAATCCCAACTCGTGAAACTCCAAAATGATTCAAATTAGATCAACTATCAATATCCTCGGTGATCCAATGACTTAGATCATTTCATGACTTCACATATCACGAGTTCCTACAACTCTCACCTTTAACTTCTCCAGTTCGTGAGTAAGTGAAATTCTAATATCTCACCATGTGTCCTCTGGATCCAACGACTCAGATCATTTCTACCTCTGCATGTTCTTCACTACATCATTGTTCTGCCCTACAAGTTTTTCACTACCTCTCTTCCTTACGACTATATGGCTAACTAGTCGAATTCCTTCACTTCTCTGTTGTGCATGTCTTTCCTGCATCGAGTCATCTACTTGATCATCATAAAAACTCTTCATATTCTCTATTCGTTGTCTCCATGCGTTCATCATCACTGGGCTTATCATGAGATTCTCTGCCTTCTCTGGTAGTGAGACTCTTTGTCTTATCTGTCACAGATGAGCTTATCCTCTCTGTTGCAGTTACTATCTTCAACAATTTTCCATATGTCAATTGTCTCTATGATCAGTATTCATTCCACTGGTAGTTGCCTCAAGACTCTTCAGCTCCTCTGGTGATCACCCTGCAGCTCCTCGAGTTCTTTGGACAATTTCATCACTGTATTCTGGAATTTACAGCCAGTCAACTATGGATTCTTTGGATTCTAGGCTCCTTCCTTCATGTGAGTTATGGATGTGACCTGGGGCCATGCACTAGGGTTCTTCATGATTTCACGTTTCACGATATTATTCTATGAGTTGCCTTGAATCTCCCAACTCGTGAAATCTGAAATACTCCATATCGTATTAACGGTCCAGATATTTCCCTTAGATCAATGACTGCGATCAAATCATGATTTTGTGTTTCACAATTTCCTATTGTGAGTTGTCTCAAAACACTCAACTCGTGAAACTCTGATGTGGAGCCTAGCAATGCTAGCTCCTTCCATTTTCTCCTACTAATGTGACCACTAGTTGTGACCACAACCCTATTCGAAAAGGCATATCATGATTTCAGCAATCTTCATTATAAAGCCTAGTGATGTGCTATCTCCTCCCTTAACCTTCAACAATGTGACCACCATTTGTGACCGGGGGTCAAGCAAGAGAGGTGTGTCACGATTTCACATATTGTGAACTCGTGCTATGAGTTTCCTTCAAAACTCCCAACTTGTGCAACTCTGAAATGTTTCATATCAGATCAACAGTCCATATCCTCGATGATCTGATGGCTTAGATCATTTCATGACTTTGCATATCGCAAGTTCCTACAACTCTCACCCTTGACTTCTCCAGTTTGTGAGTTAGAAAAATGCTTATCTCTCGCTACACGTCCTCTGGACCCAATGGCTTAGATCATTTCATGATTTTTCATATCACGAGTTCCTACTACTCTCACCTTTGACTTCTCCAGGTCACGAGTTAGTGAAATTTTGATCTCTCACCACATGTCCTCTGGATCCAACAGTTCAGATCTTATCGCAATTTCATGTTTTGCAGAGTTGAAGGATGGCTCTTGAACATTATCCTCTTTGTAGTTATACTAGATCCAACATTTGTTGGTCCTCGACGCTCATATCCTACAGATCATATATGTACTCCTTCTTTGTGCTTTCTCTCATCAATGGACTTTGATCTAATGGACATCGGGTTTTTAGGATTGGTGATTCAATGCCCAATGTCGCTCCTCCTCCTGAGCTTATGCATCCTCCTGACTTGGAAGAATTTCTAAGTGTCAAATGTTCTACAACCTTTGATTCTTCTGTGAGCCTTGATGTATGGGATCTCGTCAGTGTGTCTTGGAATGCTATCTCTCCAGAGCTTTGGAAAATCTTTCCCTTGGCCCTGGTGCACACTTTCACTTTGCGTGCAAATCTGCACTATTCGTCCTGAGATTCTCGAGATTTTTCTTCTGAGTCTTCATTGTTATTCTTGACATGCACACTCTACCTATAAACCTACCAACATTGTTGTTTTTCTTTCCATCAATGACAAGCACACTCTGCCTGTAAACATGCCAACATAAAATTACACCAAATAGATGTCCTTTCAAATCCATTTAGCGAGTGTGAAAGAGACAAGTTCACTCAACAATCTTTTCTCTTTTTTATAGAGTCGAAAAAGATCTTAACTAAGACTCGGTGGAAGTCCCATAGGTGTAGGTTAGAATTCTTATGAGGAAGAATATGAGGTTCAGATGCAAAGTCATATTGAAACTATAAGGGACTCCTGATCCTATGGAATAATCTATGCATGGGCACCAAATTCCACAAAGTTTATAACTAGGGCACCCATGTTTGGTAAGTCTCTACCATTCACTAACGACACTTCTAGTAGAAGAAACAAGGTTTTGTGTCGCTAATGAATGGGTTTGTACCTAAGGCATATGAATTACAATCATAAGATAATGCAAAAATGAAAAATGGATTGACGACTAATCCTATATGATGGTAAAATAAAATACCTTCCAAAGTCATGAATAGGCGATATGACGCTAGAAGCCACAAAAATACCTAGAAAAAACCACCAAAACCAACTCCTACCACTGCATTATTAGTCGACTAGGTCAAATAATTAGCAAAAACTATGTAAAGTGGGTAAACATTTTCTTCTGATAGTAAAAAATAACCAATTTTACCATACCATTTGAGTTTTTTACCCACATAGTGCATTTTGAATCAAATTTCCCATGATATTCAAGTGTCGATTTCTTAAGCTATGAGAAATGGAATTCCCAACCATCTGGACCAAGTAAGTGCTCTTGCCCTCCTATTTATTTCTAGTGGTTTAAAATTTCAAATTAGGCCTCACTTATTGAGTTTTTGAATGTGGAACTTAGGAATTAGGGTTTATGTGAGTTGTATTTCATTAGGTCATATATATGGAGACATGTACATGGGAAAGGAAAAGCCTACCCGAACATCTGCATCCCTACACATGATTGTTTACATTGCAACCTGCATATAGGTCTGCAAATTATTATTTTAAAGAGTTTGACTCAAAAAATGCTTTTCCTTTTGTAGGATGGTACTTGAATGGAGAGAGAGAGAGAGCATGAGGAAGTTGATGCAATAGTGGAAAGAGATGGAGGGGCCCAACTTTCCCTAAAAATATGTGGGATTTACAATTTTTGGGCTCTCAAAGGAATGAGAGTTGAAGTGAGATTTCTCCAAATGCTAGTGAAATTTTGAGATCCGGATACAGAGGCCTTCAATATCGATGGGAAATCATTGAGAATTGAAGTAGAGGATATCTATTTCCCTACAATATTGTCTCATCGGGGTGATGTGGTGAACCTCAAAGCCCGAGGGGATGGGGATGGCATGAACATAGAGGACTACATCGCCACCCACTATGTTGCAGGAACATAAAAAGTAGGGAGCCAACTCCCCATCAGGGTGATTGATAACCTGAATTTGAATATTAACATTCTCGTTCTTACATGGATCACAAGGTTGGCCTCATTTCACTAGGCATCAAGGTCACATATATTCTATTCAGTGGAGTGCTTACGACCCACAATTTATGATTGGTGCAGCTAACTACTGGCTAACATGAAGAGCCAATTGATTGACTACAAACAAGATAGGAAGAGGAAATTTAATTCCACATCTATCTTGTTTATTTTTTTCTTTGAGTGGGTTCCAAGATTGAGCCCTAAAGTCAAGATCGTTCCACATAGACCGTGTGATCCATCCATGTCACGGTGGATTGAGGTGATGAGGTAGTTGGGAAGTGGTAGGGTGCCAACCCCCTACAATGATGAGTTCTTCTTTTGGTGTTGTCGATAGGTGATAGCCCTAGATGGCTACCCTTATGCAGGGATTGACTATAAAGGAGATCCATACATTCCATTTCCACTAGGATCTGCCTATGGTGATATAGTGTTGGCACAAGGGAAGACCCAAGGTTCAATGCTACAACAACACACCAACAAAGCCCTAACTACCGACCCTTTCGGAAACACCTGTGAAGCATATGAAGTCTCACCTGAGGTAGAGGCGGGGATGGTTGTAGGACTTAGGTGTCTGCAACCTTAGCTAGGACATAGATATGTGATTGTAATACTTAACAGAGCACTTAGAACTAACAATTCATCAATATTTTACCACTATATACTTCGCAGATAAAACAAAGAATCACATCATTTGTCCATATATGATGCATCTAAGCACTTATCATGATGGAACAGATCAGATATAGCAGGTTCAAGCACTAAGCACATTCATATAAGTCAGATCTAACATCCATTTACATCATTCACACAAAGCGTAAACAGATCTATTTATCTATATCAAAGAACTTAGCAAATAAATACATAAACACATCAAGACATCACACAAAGCAGAGAAACACAACATATACGTGGTTCAATCCCACCCTGGGGCTATGTCCACCAACTCTTCTTCTTTATTGTCTTTAGTTAATCAATTACATGCACAGAGCCACAAAATCCTACTCTACATAGGACAGAAGATCTGCGCGCACCTCGCCGGATACGCTTTCCTTGGGCTAAGTTACAACACTAAGCCTTCTACAATCACTTGCACTCAGCTATGTAATCTTCACACAGTATGCACAGAGCTCTTACAATCCTTCAATCACATAGATCTAACACTTATCCATCTGTCTAAAATCAAATAAATGTATTTTCTATATGTATACTTACATTGCCTAAACATCTATATATACATTACAAAATAGGCCTAAACATGGGTAAATCCATGGCCGACATCCCATACCTGCTACATAATCCCAAATCCCAAAAAGGACCCAAAAAGGGGGCAAGATCCCATGGTCTCTGCTTCATCTTGTGCTCCTCCTTCAACAGGATTTCGAAGTCCCAAAGTAGGTCAAACTTGACCAAAGATCTCTCAAAACATGGTCGAACTATAAAAACACCACCTAAATACACCAGTTGACCATGGGGTGAGTAAATGACCCAAGTGGTGGAAGCCAAGTTCCGTGTATGAGAACTGACACCATCTGCAAATCCTAAGTAAACTGAACACTCTACTGACATTTTCCAACCAAGGGAAAACTCAATAAGAAAGTCGATTGACACATATGAAAAGATATATATACACTAAGATACACTAATATAAAAAGATTCATGCCTAATATTGAGGGATCAAGCGTAATATAATTTAAGGTAGATCCCATTGATGAGCTCAACCAACATATTCCCTTCATAATATTCCAACTCGTATGCTCCTTTTTCCAATACACACCACATGATATAAGGATTGTGTTGCATGGGGTTAAACTTTCCTACCCCCAACGGTCTTTTGGCTTGGTCATGCAAGAGGACCAAGTCACCCTCAACATATTGTCAAGGACATACATACCTATCATATTGAACCTTGAAATGTCATTTATTCACTTCAATAGTCATAAAAGCGTCTCAATGTTGTTCATCTAAGTTCTTTAGGTGTATGAGGCATTCTTCAATATCAAAAGTTTCAGGTAGGGGCTTAATTGCTAGCTTGAGTGAAGGTATTTTGCATTCAATTGGAAGGATCAACTCCACACCGTGTACTAACTAAAAAAGAAAAAAAATGGTGGAAGTCTTAACGGAGGTTTGGTATTCCGAAAGCACAGGGTAAATCATAAGATGACAGTAAGATTTACTTCAACTAACATGGTTTTGAAAAATGTTCTTGAGAGATTTATTCATAGCCTCTACTTGTCCATTTTCCTAGGGATAATAAGGGGAAGAATGACCATTCTTAAACCCCAGTTTTTTTGCTAATTCCTTCATCATTTCATTCTGAAAGTGACTTCCATGATGAGTTAAAATCTCGCTAGGGATTCTGAACCGACCTATAATTTGGTTGAACATGAAAAAATGTTGTATTCTTACCATTAGATCGAATAGTATGCATGGTCTCTGCCCATTTAGTGAAGTAGTCTACGACCATGATGATATTTTGATGCCCCCTATCCGAAGCTGGGTTACAGTCCATAAAATCCACCCCCCACTTGGTGAAGGGACCGACGGTGATGACTAGCTGAGAAGGGGATGGATGCGAGCGCAATTTTTGAGAGAACACATAGCAAGGGTGACACTTCTTGATATCTTCGACGCAATCTTTAAAAATTGACGGCCAAAAATAACCAGCTCACAATATTTTTTGGGTTGTTGCAAGACCAGATAGATGACCACCACATGCCCCACTATGAAATTCATTAAGAACAGAATTAGCTTCCTCGTGATTCAAGAAATTATGCAAGATATTATCCATGCCTCAATGATACAAAGTGTCTCCGAAAATAAGGTATTTTTTATCTTGATTTCATATACATCGTCGATTGACTCTCCACTGATGCTGAGATAACTTCAAGGTTTGAAGATAGATCAAAAAGTCTCCATACCAAGGGTCCAAAGACAAGATAAGGAAAATATGTTCATCCCCAAACAAATCAATATGGATAACATCCTCATCTAATCAACGGAAGTCTAATATTATCTTAGAAAAAAAACTATCTATTTCTTATACTTCATCGAAGCAAAGTCAAGATCAAACTCTTGCAAAATGAAAATCCACTTATTATAGTTTCCCCCTATGATATGCATAGTAAGTGTTGAGTGCTCAACACACCCTAAAAGTTATGTGACCACTTCCTTTTCGATACCACCTTGTCTTCTGCCTTCGATTGTTTTCATTGTGGTTTGAGCCTGATAACCTTCTTATCTAATATGTTTCATATCTGAGTTTCTCTTGAGCATATTAATAACCATCTTGAGAAACACCATGACTGTTCAAGGAACCAGCGACCCAGATTTTTCCTGGCTTACTTGAGAAGTTCGACATCGGTGAAAGATTAAGGTAGCAAAAATTGTATGTGAAGTCAAAGCAGTCGAGTGCCAACATTATTCGGCATCGGCCGATAAGAGTATCTCTTTTTACAAATATAGCCTCCGAAAAGATTTCGTTGAAGCCCGATTCTTTTGGCTTCGGCAAAAAAGTGCAATTGTAAGCGTTGCACATAGATAAAAGAAACATTGCTGACTGTCGAACTCCCAAAACAAGTTCAGTATTGGCGATATGGAACTAATTAATTTCTCCAATGACTCTCGATATCAACAACTGTGACCTCTAGTCTTTTCTGAAAAAACTCTCGGTACAAGTGAAATTCCAACCATGAATTTTATCCACTAGCCGAATATCTTTCCATCATTAATTTTTGTTTTTATTACCAAAATCGATAATGTCATGGAAGTAGTAATTGATATCAAAGTTTTACAAAGAAAAACATTAACAAAATCGCGATGTAATAACAATGATTCCAAAAGATATAATATTTTACACAAAATATTTAAATAAGAATACACGTTTGATTCACAACATGATACTTTTAAACCTTTTCTTTATATACAATCAAAAACCTTCGCCAGGCTTGGTTTACATATGAATAGACAACCCCGATGACTCGGCTAGCCTGCTCGGTCACCGTGAAATTACAAAATTTTACAAAGAATAAAGACAAAGAGGTGTTAAGACACACTTCCAGGAACACATGGCAAGAACCCGCTAACTACATATCTCCTATGCTTTGGTCCTCTCTCAGGTTGTCTTTCGCGCATTGTGGTGTCTTATGCTCTATTTTCACCGCCATCCATTGCACCTCATTAACTCCACGATCGTGTCTTATGCTTCTCGAAGTTGTATCTATATCCAAACAGTGCTCCCTGTGTGACCTTGCGGCGGCGGTATCCTCTGGATTTGTTCTGCCAACTAACGCCGCAGTTCCCTATTCTCTTGGTAAATCTTGGCTATTGCAAATTGAGCCTGTTCTAGTTGTTGAGCATAATTTTAGATAGAAGCACCCAACTCTTCGACCCTCCCCTTTCTTCTTCTGCCTCATTTTCCAGCGATACCAACCAACTCTGAACAATCAGTATGCATTACAGACTCCTCAAGGGTTGGATGTGAACTCAGTTCGGCCTTGGGGTGGTTCCCCTCTCCTTCCTGAGTTTTCTTCTTAGGCCTTCCTCTTCTCTGCAGTTTCAGTCCTGGAGAAGGTGCAGTCTCTAGCTTATTTATCCTGGATGTATCTGCGACCACCCCAAGCCCATGTTTGGACACTAATGCTACCTCTGGATAGATAGTTGTACCTCTTGAAGCCCACAGGAAGGAGTCCCAGGTGCGTTGGGGCTGAGACTTCGCACTCCAGCTGCCTCGTGGACCTCGTCCCATGTTTGAAGGAGATACCATAATTTCAAAGCATAAGAGACTCAAGGCATCCATAGATGGAAAAGGATTACTCAAATGGATGTTGCCAAGATGAACTTATCGAACCAAATCCCCAAGTAATATGAGCTTGGCATATAAAAACAATTGCTCGCAAAGCTCCTGGATTTATAGGGAAATCAAAGAGAGACACTAGGCTCACCAACATAATGCTCGCACCTTGCGACATGATGCTTAAAAAATTTCGTCATGTTGCAGCTAATCGACGGATGTGATCCAGAACATGAAAGCGCCACTGATCGGGGTTGTAGTAAAGTGTGCAGTGCGATCCTTTCGATCCTTTTGAACTTTTGAACCTCCATTATTTTTAAATGACGCTTGGAACGCTTGGTGGTATGAGTTCCGAAGGCATTTAACGACCTTCTCTGTATGATATCCAACCTCTTGGGACCACACACGTGCATAATTTGTCCTCGACGCCCTTTTTCCCAAAGGTCAAGTAATTACTGTGATAATTATACATTCATGTCTATTGTACTTGATTAGCCACACTACAACATGTTGAGGTGTTCATTTATACCAAAGAGGAGTGGCGGCTTCACAAGTCACTTGAAGGAGGTGTTTGGGATCATGTAAGTATTAAAAATGACTGAGACTAGAAATTTGCACAGGTACGTGTTGATATTTGTTTATTTGTGTCAGGTCATGGGTTGCTTGATCGCTAAACTACTTCTGTTTAATTACAGGAAGAATCTTCCGGATCACCGACTAGAGTTTGTCATGTGATCCCACCGAAGAACTGAAAGAATCACTGAAGAGACGAAGTATGTCGATCTTTTAATTTCGTCATCTCGATATCAATCAACCTAAGTGGAATGATCAATATGTGCACTGAACAAGACGCGTCATGGGCCGAAGAATGTGAAAAGGTCATTGATGCAAAGCCCGAGAAAGTACAATAGTTCAAAGGGCATCCAATCAAATCCAAAGCCATACTTTAGAAGTTGAACTTCATCCTCTCAAAATATTGGGTGCACATAGTAGTCATCAGGGGAATCTATGTGGATCCAATGGAACAACATAGGTTTCCATGGGCCAACACCTATGAATAACTCTTTATCAAATGGTCTGATTATGAAAGATTCCACCCTTTTCAAGAAACAACTCGGGTGGACTATTGAAAAATTGTTAGATGATGATGCCATCTGGTGATTCTTGATTAGCTCAAATTGTGTTTTACTGTCAATTATTGTTAACACTATATATTATAAATAGGAAAATCGACTGATTGTCAAAGGGTTGATGGTTGTTGTAAGAACTCTTTTCTTTTGGTTGTTGATAATTATTTTGAGACTACTACAAATTAAGAAGTCCTTCTAGACCAAAGACAAGCTATTTTCATCAGATGTATGTGATTGGAGTTGGAGAAGCATTACTTCCTTTCCTGTTCCATGAATGTTGCAATAAATGAGTAAGAAAAATTAATTTTGTTGTCAAGTTATCTGGTGCAATGTTTTGATGTTCCTTGATTTAAATGATGAAAGTAAATCATTGTTCTTCTATGTGATGAATGTCTTGGTAGATGAATTATTTTTCTTATCATGACATTGATTACAGTTGTGTTTCTTTCTCTATGCTAAGTAGTTTACCTCAGCTATGTGATGAATGTATCGGTAGATGAATTATTTTTCTTACCCTGATCCTTATCATATATGCGTCTTCTTTCTGTTAAGTAGTTTTCTCAGACAACAATTGGATTCTCTTTCGGTTAAAGTATTATTAGTAAGCCCTTTGGCTTAGGATCGTTGTTTGCATGTTCGAGTAGTGGGTTATCCCAAGCTCAACCCCTTCCCAATAGTTAAAACTCTTGTCCTATCTTCTTCAAGTTTGTTTATACTAGCCTGCATCTATTGTACCTACCCCATCTAAGAGAAAATACATAAAAAATTGTCTTAACTGAAGGAAGAGAATTCATCAGAAAACACAAAAGCTCATCAATAATTTGGCTAGATTGTAATATCTGGAGAACCATTCCACTCCAAATGATGCAGAATCTAATTGGGCGTCGGTGGTGGGTTTGGTTCCTACTGTTGAATCAGGGGATTTAAGCCCCATCAACAAAATTGGCGCTAGAAGGAGGGCCTAAGAATGAATGGTTGAATATGTAAGTTATATGATATTTTGAAAAACCTATAGATTTGTAATGGCCCACATGCATGGCTAGTCATCCAACAGACAACCCACCTTTACTGAGTAATCCTGAAGTAGATAACTCACCCAACTCCGAGGAAGGATACCTTCACCCTGAAATACCTTGTGCCCTCCCTCATGAGGAAGTGAATCAGTTTAGAAGGATTACCAGAGCCTACACCTGACAAATATATGTGTTTCCCTTCACCCCCATCCTCCCTTGAAGAAAACAACAAATTATACTAGTAGTTAGCACTCCCGACGAAGTTTTCGTACACTCCGTCAAAGACTTAATAAACTTCGTGATCACCAAAATCCAAGAACCTCTTGAACTCATATCCAAGATGCGATCCGACGACATCTCTGAACCTAACAATCTTTCAGAAGAGGAAGAGCCTGACTCTGACTCCAAAGATATGGAAGAGAACAATGGTTGAGAGGAGGAGGGAAGTTCCACTTCAAGAAAACCAGCCTTGGTTGGTTGGGAATGTTGTGGCCATCCCTGGACGAGTACACAATCTCTCTCGACACCCGAAAAATTTGCTCCCCAAGTATGATCCTGAAACCTTTGGATTTCCCAAAGATCATATCAAGAATTTCATGATCAAGCTTATGAATGTTCACCATGAAGATGTGGTATGCATACTTTTCCCCTACACATTTGAGAACTTATATTCTACTTGGTATTTTAACTTTCTAGTAGGATCCATAACCAGCTAGACTAAGTTCCAAAAGGATTTCCTAGACAAATTTTCCAAGGAAACTACCACGGGATCCCTTATGGACGAATTATTCGCAACCACCATGAACCCAAAGGAAAGGGTTAAATATTTCAATCAAATATTCATGACTATCCTAAACAAATTTCATCCCACGGCTAAACTGACTCAAGAGTTTCAAATCAAGGTCTATGCCAACGCGCTTCAGGCCTCTATTTCCTTTTTCATTAAAAGAGCCGCTAAGAAAAACCTTGCGGAGAATTTCTAAGAGGCCAAGATGATAGAGTTCCAAATGAAAGGGTGTAAATAAGGCCAAGCATATCTAGAGAGAAAACAAATCCAATCCCCTCCCAGGAGAGGACTCCTCTTGACTAGACCGCTGGGGAAGCCAGTTGAGCCAACTCCCAATAAGGGTAATGGAGATATAGAAGACCTGCAACGCATGGTCAAGAAAATATCAAATGGGATTATAGATATGAAGAGAAATGTGGGTGAGGGAAACCAAGGCCAAATACCCTATAAGCCTTTCTTTAAAAGAAACCAGTCTTTCAAAGCAATTGAACCTCCCCCAGCCAACCTAAACATTGACTTAGGGGATGTTGTGTCTGATTCTTTTTGTACATACCACCAAGAGAACCACTTAGAAAGGGAATGTCCTCAGTGGGTCCATGCCATGAATTTAATGGCCAATCATTTTATGGGTGAAGTATCTCTAACCAAACCATCCAACAGTTCATCCTTTAACATTGTTAATCAGGAAGAGGCTAACCCACCACAAGACACAACCATGCTGATATGGGATCCTGATGTGATCGCATATTCAGATGATCTGTTTAAACCTTAGGAACCACCCACGGAGATATTGGTGGTACAGACACATAGTAAGGTTCAACCTGACCCAAAAGATACCAATGCCACCCATGCCTCACAAAGTAAATTAACTCCTGATCACTCAACAATGACTTTCGCTTCCCGTAAAAAGCCTATAAGTATCCATACTCATGATTCTCCTAAATTATATTACAATGTAGTAGAATATTTTAAGAATATGAAAGATAATGTACCGGTTATGGACATATGTAGAATCCCTCAGCAGAAATACCTTATGTTGCAAGCTCTAAGTTCAGTAGAAAACCCGACCACTGGAGATGGTCAAGAGACGAATCTACCCCCTATGGATTTGGTAATCAAACCAACAATAAACACCTACTCAGAAGGCAGGAAGGAGAGGCCTTTTGTATCACCTTTCCTTTTAATGTTTGAAGTCTTCAACATGAATCTCCACAACAGTCTGGTAGACTCCGGGGCATCTTCCAATGTCATGCCCTTGGTCGTTTGTAACAAATTAGGTGTTGTCCCTCTAAAAAGTGATAAGCATGTCATACAACTATACATGACCCATGTCAAAGTCATGGGGGAACTCAAAGATGTGATGATCAGGGCAGCCATTCATCCTAATTTCATGCAGGTGATTGACATCATTGTGGTGGATATCCCTAAAGAATACGGGCTATTATTGAGCCAAGCTTTGTCTGAAAAACTAAACGGATACTTCAACACAAATTGGGCACACCTTTAGCTACCGCTGAAGGGATATAAGAAAAATATCAGAATCTATAGGGAAAGATATCTGAAACATATGGTCACTGACCTGGAAACCCCGAACGAACCAGCCTCTACTGATTTTCCCATACTAGGGAATTATTCTTGTGATTCTCACTTTGTCAATTTTTCTCCTCTCCTGTCCGAGGTTTTTCTTAGCCAAAGCTCCAAGATGATCTTTCAAGAAGAATTATCGATGCCAATGAAATATTATCCCTTTTTTCAAGACCTGGTGTTAGGTCTTCTAGAAGAAAAGATCGAAGAGAAGAACACTGATTGGAATGGAAATCATCGCTCACAAATTTGGACCCTTTATTTTGATGGATCCAAGTCACAAGAGGGTTCGGGAGCAGGGTGCATCCTCATCGATCAAAATGGTAAACACCATTTCTTGTCTTGCAGACTAGAATTTGAGTGCACCAACAACACTGTCGAGTATGAATCCTTGGTACAAGGGTTAAAGAAAGCCATAGATATTAATGTCAAGAAATTAAAGGTGTTTAGAGACTCGGAAATCATTATTATACAAGTAATAAACACTATACATTGAAACTCCCCTCATCTTAGGAACTACCAGCAGGAGGTGCAGAGGCTGATAGAATGCTTTGAATATTTCAATATCACTGCGATCCCCAGAGAGAAGAACATCCTTGCTGACTCCTTAGCCACCGCTGCTTCAATACTCTCACCTTTAAAAGATTATGAAGTCTCCTAATTCACTATAGAACTTCTCTGCAAGCCATCGGTACCTAATAATAGCTCTAATTGGAAATCCTTTGAGGGGGATGAATAGATCATAAGATTCTTGACTAATCAAGACAACTTTAAAGACCTCGCTATTGACGATGAAGAGATCCAAGAGAAACTAATGAAAACCAGTCCTTGGGAGGGTCAACACATGGATAAACCAAAGGCTCACACAATTCCAAAAGTGATAGAAAATCTAGAGAATTTGTTTGATCTAAAGGAATGATTCAAAGGACCTAAAAATGCAAAGACTGGTAGCTCCTGCCCCATCCATGAAACTATAAAGCTTGGAACCCTAGACAACCCAAAGTATATAAATCTCGACAAAACGATATCTAAAGAGGAGAGGAAATCCTACCTCAAATTATTCAAACAATATCAGGATGTGTTTACCTAGTATTATAAAGATTTGAAAACGTATGATACCCACATCATTCAACACACCATCTCGTTGAAACCCGAAGTTAAACCTTTTCAACAGAAGCTCCAAAAGTACCACCCATCCTTGGAACCTCTAATGTATCAAGAGTTAAGGAATATTTTATATGCGAAGATAATTTTCCAAGTTAGACATTCCGCCTGGGTAGCAAACCTTGTTCTAGTATGAAAAAAGTCAGGAGAAATCCGATTATGCATAGACTTTCGGAATCTCAACAGAGCTTCAGAAAAGGACAATTATCCCATCCCGCTGATGGAGTAACTCCTATAGACCGAGTCAGGCTTGTAAATTTTCTCCCTTCTAGACGGTTTCTCAGGATACAACCAAGTGTTGGTTTCAGAGGAAGACCGATTAAAAACTACCTTCCGAACCAAATGGGGAACCTTTGCTTATAAATGCATGCCTTTTGGCTTGATTAAAACAGGAGCGACCTTTCAAAGGGAAATGGATGTGTAATTTTGAGGACTTATAGGTAAGTGCGTGATAGTGTATTTAGATGACGTAACAGTGTATTCGAAGAATAGAGAGGAACACATCCAACAATTAACTCAGATTTTTGAAAGATGTCAAAAATATAGTATATCACTCAATCCTAAGAAAAATATCTTCGGTGTTGAAGAAGATAAGTTATTAGGTCATATTATATCTCAAGTGGGAATTCACATAGACATCCAAAGGATTAAAGCCATAGCTCAACTCCCGCTACCCCATAACAAGAAGGTTATGCAGTCTTTTTTTGCGAAAATTAATTTTGTAAGGAAATTCACCGCCGACTTCGCCGAAATCATCAAACCCTTACAAAAAATGATTCACAAAGATTCCGAGTTTAAGTGGAATGATGAATGAAAAGATGATTTCAACAATATAAAAGCTACCATATCATGGGACCTAGTATTGCAAATTCCCAATTTCAATAGAGACTTTAACCTTTATACTTTCGCCTCTGACCAATCGATAGTTGTTGTTTTGAATCAGAAGGACGATGACAACAACGAATCCCTAATGTCATTCATGAGTACCAAAATTCAAGGAGATGAGCTCAATTACCCTGCCATAGACAAGAATGCCTACGCGATCTATAAAGCAGTAAATCATTTTAGGTTGTGCATCCTCAAGAATCACACTAAGGTGATTGTGCCACACCCCACAGTCCGATCCTTGTTTACCCAACAAGAAATGGGATAAAGAAGAGGGAAATGGATGGTGGTAGTCCATGAATTTGATCTAGATATAAAATCCGCCAAGTTAGTAAAAGGACAAGGTTTGTGCAAGCTTGCAGCCGAAGCTCAAGATCAAGCAAACCAAGATCCAGGGTGGGATAGTGAAATAGCATTGTGGTGTGGTGAAGCAACATACATTTTGCCGGGACCAGTCTCCTTGTACAAGAATTTGGCTCATCTATTGCATCACAATACTTTTCCCGAAAACCTCAACCCCATAGAAAGGAGAGCCTTCTAATTACAATCCGCACAATATCGCCTCATAAATTTAGTACTCTTCCATATCAACTACGATGGGGTATTACTGAGATGTCTCAAATGCAAAGACATTGATAAAGTTCTGAAAAAACTCCACGATGGCCCCACTGGGGGACATTTTGTAGGGAACACCACCGCTCATAAGGTTCTGAGAGTCATATATTATTGGCCCACTTTGTTCAAAGACGCTCATGCTTATGCTAGGAATTGTAAGACTTGTAAAATAAGTGTTGGAAAGGAGAGAAGGGCAAAAATCCCACTTCAGCCTGTAACTGTCTCTAGACCGTTTGAGCAGTGGGGGATAGATATCATAGGAAACATTACGCCAAATTCTTCAAAATTGCACAAGTATATTCTTACTACCACCGACTATTTCACAAAGTGGGAAGAGGCCATCCCTCTGACCCAAGTAAATGAGAAAATAGTCATCCAATTTATGGAACAACAATTAATTACAAGGTTTGGCATTCCTTCCATTCTGGTCTTTTAATAATGCAACCTAATTCTCCTCTACCCTATTGACAGAGTTCTCTCTGGACAAAGGAATCATAATCAAGTACTCTGTAAATTATTTCCCTCAGGGAAATGGTGTGGCAGAGTCAACTAATAAGAATCTGGTGAGGATACTAAAGAATACGTTTGCATATAGCCATAAAAATTGGCATAAACAACTCCATAATTCCCTATGGGATGATAGGGTCACACCCAAAGAGGTTATAGGGAATTCCCCGTACTTCCTGTTCTACGGAGAAGAAGTCATTCTCCCGAATGGGCTTTATCTTCCATCTCTCCAATTGGCCCAACATTATAATGATGATAAATCCTCGATCATGCAAAAAAGAATCAACAATCTACTCATACTAGAGTAAGAGAGGGAAAGGGCTATGTCTAATTTTTTATCCCATCGACAGATAGTGAAAAGATGGTTCGATAAGCATAAGGATAAATAAAAGAATTTTGAAGTAGGAGACTTAGTTCTAAAGTGGGATAAGGTAAATGAACCCAAAGGGAAGCATTCCAGGTTTCATAGCCTATGACTTGGGCCTTTTTAGGTGGCTAAGAAGATCAGGGTAGGTACTTATCGTTTGCAAAATATGAGAGGGGAACCTGACGCCCTCCTAGTAAATGGCTAAGCCCTAAAGCAGTACTTCCAATAATAACAACACAATAAAATTTATAATATATATATATATATATATATATATATAATACATATATATTTCTAGTTGGAACGAATAAAATAATGACTGGAGATATCTATTTTATGGAACAGAAATTCTGCATTCACCCAATGAATCACCATTTGTTGAGTGCTCAACACACCCTAAAACTTTTGTGACCACTTCCTTTTGGGTACGACCTTGTCTTCTACCTTCGATTGTTTTCACTGTGGTTTGAGCCTGATAACCTTGTTATCTGATATGTTTCATATCTGAGTTTCTCTTGAGCATATTAAGAACCATCTTCAGAAACACCATGACTGGTCAATGAACCAACGACCTAGATTTCTCCCGGCTTACTTGAGAAGTTCGACATTGGTGAAATATTAAGGTAGCGAAAATTGTATGGGAATTCAAAGAAGTCAAGTACCGACATTCTTTGGAATCGACCAATAAGAGTATTTCTTTTTACAAATATAGACTCCGAAAATATTTCACCGAAGGTCGATTCTTTCGTCTTCGGTAGAAAAGTGGGATTGTAAGCACCGCACATAGATAAAAGCAACATTGTCGATCGTTGAACTCCCAAAAAAAGTTCGGTATCGTTGAGAGGGAACTAATTAATCACTCCAACGAATCTCGGTATCAGTAGTTGTGACCTCTAGTATTTTCTAAAAAAAATCTCGGTACAAGTGAAATTCCAAGCATGACTTTTATCCACTAGACGAATATATTTCCATGATTAATTTTTTTTTTATAACCAAAATTGATAGTCCCGTGGAAGTTGTAATTGATATCAAAGTTTTACAAAGAAAAACATTAACAAACTCGCGATGTAATAACAATGATTCCAAAATATCTAATACTTTACGCAAAAGATTTAATGAAGAATACACGTTTGATTCATAGCATGATAATTTAAAACTTTTTCTTTATATACAATCAAAAAACTTCGCTAGGCTTGGTTTACATATGAATAGACAACCCTGATGACTCAACTAACCTGCCTAGTTTCCATGAGACTACAAAATTTTACAAAGAAGAAAGACAAAGAGGTGTTAAGACACACTTCCAGGAACACAGGGAGAGAACCCGCTAACTACGTATCTCCTATGCTTTGGTCCTCTCTCAGGTTGTCTTTCGCGCTTTGTGGTGTCTTATGCTCCATTGTTGCCGCCATTCGTTGTGCCTCATTAACTCCATGATCATGTATTTTTCTTCCCGAAGTTGTCTCTGCAGCCAAATAGTGCTCCCTGCGTGACCTTGTGGTGGCGGTATCCTCTTTGTTTTTTTCGCCAACTGACGTCGCAGTTCCATATTCTCTTGGTAAAGCTTGGCCATTGCAAATTGAACCTTCTCTAGTTGTTGAGTGGAATTTTTTATGGAAGAACCCGAATCTTTGACCCTCCCCTTTCTTCTTCTGCCTCCTTTACTAGTGGTCCCGACCAACTCCAAATGATCGGTAGGCATTATAGACTCCTCCAGGGTTGGACGTGCATTCAGTTCATCCTTGGGGTGGTTCCCCTCTCCTTCCTGAGTTTTGTTTTTACACATTCCTCTTCTCCATGGTTTTGGTCCCAGAGAAGGCGCAATCTCCATCTTATTTCTCCCAGACGTATCTGTGACCACCCCAAGTCTATGTTTGGACGCTGACACTGCTTTCAGGTAGATAGTTGTACCTCTCAAAGCCCACAGGAAGGAGTCCCAGGTGCACTGAGGTTGAGA
Organism: Picea glauca; assembly: GCA_000966675.3. Taxonomy (NCBI): domain Eukaryota; kingdom Viridiplantae; phylum Streptophyta; class Pinopsida; order Pinales; family Pinaceae; genus Picea; species Picea glauca. The sequence goes on along the minus strand of JZKD02S2295990.1, from coordinate 89,358 downwards.
CCTTGTACTCTGGATGCCTCATGGACCTCATCCCATGTTTTAAGGAGATCCCATAATCGCAAACCATAAGAGACTCAAGGCATCCACATATGTAAAAGGATTACTCAACTGGATGTCACCAAGATGAACTTACTGAACCAGATCACCAGAGAATATGAGATTGGCATATAAGAAGGATTGCTCGAAAAGCTCTTGGATTTATAGGGAAATCAAAGAGTGACACTAGGCTCGCCAACATAATGCCTACACCTCGTGACATGATGTTTAAAATTTTTTTGCATGCCACAACTAATCGACGGTAGCGATCCAGAACATGAAATTGTCGTCGATCAAGGTTGCAGGAAAGCATGCAGTGCGATCCTTTCGATCCTTTTGAACTTTTGAACCGTCGTTATTTATAAATTATGCTTGGCATGCTTGGTGGTATGAGTTCCAAAGGAATTTAATGACCTTCTATATACGATATCCGACCTCTCGGGAGAACACACGTGCATAATTCATCCTCGATGCCATTTTCCCAAAGTTCACATAATTACTGTGATAATTATACATTCATGTCCATTGTACTTGATTAGCCACACTACAACATGTTGAGGTGTTCATTTATACCAAATAGGAGCGGAGGTTTCACAGGTCACTCGAAGGAAGCATTTGGGATCATGTAAGTATTAAAAATGACTAAGACTAGCAAGCTACACAGGTACGTGTTGATATTTTGTTTATTTATGTCAGATCATGTGTTACTTGATCACTAAAATAATTATGTTTAATTGCAAGAATAATATTCCCGATCACCGACTAGAGTCTGTCATGTGATCTCGCCGAAGAACTGAAAGAATCACCAAAGTGACAAAGTATGTCGAGCTCCTGATTTCAGCATCCCGATATTAATCGACCTAAGAGGAATGATCAATTTGTGCACCGAACAAGATGCGTCATGGGCCGAATAATTTGCAAAGGTCATCGATGCAAATCTCAAGAAAGTACAATAGTTCGCAGGAAATCTAATCAAATCCAGAGCCATACTTCATAAGTTGAACTTCATCCTCGCAAAATATCAGGTGCACATAGCAGACATCAAGGGAATCTATGCGGCTCCAATGGAACAACACAGGCTTCCATGGGCCAACACCTGTGAAGAACTCTTTATCAGATGGTCTGATTATGAAAGAGTCCACCCTTTTCAAGAAACAACTCAAGTGGACTATTGAAATACTGTTAGATGATGACGCCACATGGTGATTCTTGATTATCTCAAATTGTATTTTACCATTAATGACTGTTAAAACCTTATATTATAAATGGGAACATCGGTCGATGGTCAAAGGGTTGATGGCTGTTGTAAGAACTCTTTTCTTCTAGTTGTTGATAATTATTTTGAGACTGCTACGAATTAAGAAGTCCTTCTGGACTAGAGAGGAGCTATTTTCATCAGATGTATGTTATTGGAGTTGGAGAAGAATTACTTCCTTTCTTGTTCCATGAATGTTGCAGTAAATGAGTAAGAGAAATTAATTTTGTTGTCAATTTATCTGGTGCAATGTTTTGATGTTCCTTGCTTTAAATTATGAAAGTAAATCATTGTTCTTCTATGTGATGAATGTCTTGGTATATGAATTATTTTTCTTACCGTGACATTGATTACAGTTTTGTTTCTTTCTCTATGCTAAGTAGTTTACCTCAGATATGTGATGAATGTCTCGGTAGATGAATTATTTTTCTTACCCTGATATTGATCATATATGTGTCTTCTTTCTATTAAGTAGTTTTCTCAGACAGTAGTTGGATGCTCATTCGGTTAAAGTATTATTACTAAGCCCTTTGGCATAGGATCGTTGTCTGCATGTTCGAGTAGCGGTTTATCCCAATCTCGACCCCTTCCCAATAGTTAAAACTCTTGTCCTATCTTCGTCAAGTTGGTTTATACTAGCTTTCATCTCTTGTACCTTCCCCACCTAAGAGAAAATAGAGAAAAACCTGTCTTAACCAAAGGAAGAGAATTCACCAGAAAACACAAAAGCTCATCGATAATTTGGCTAGTTTGTAAGATTTGGAGAACCATTCCACTCCAAACATTGCAGAGTCTAATTGGTCCTCAATGGCAGGTTTGGTTCCTACTATTGAATCAGGGGATTTAAGCCCCATCAATAGTAAGGACATATTGAAATGGATCGACATCAACAACTACGATAGTTTTTCAAAGTAATATATAATGTCGTAATATTTGAACCATGTCTATGACAACCAAGGCTAGCTTCTCAATGTGAGATTACTTAAGTTCAGGACCAACAAAATTTTGATTCATATAGTAGACAATGTGCTCATGGATATTATTTTCCTCCTAAACTAGAACCATACCAACCGTCCCTTTGGATAAGGCGATATAAATAACATAATCTCTATTGTATTTAGGAGGCTTCAACATAGGCATCGATACCAAGGCATTATTAAGATAATCAAAGGATTCATGGGCTCTCTCATCCCATATAAACATAGTGTCCTTCTTCAAAAGACACATGAAACCTTAGTTATATTGTCATAGTTCACTATAAATTGAATTAGGAAGTTAGTGAATATGGCGTGGGGGAGGAAATTTGAGTATTGCCTCAACCTTCATAGGATCCACCAAGATCCCATTCTCAGAGACTAATAAACCTAAGAGACGTCCAAACCTAACACAAAATATGCACTTCTGAGGGTTTAAATGAATGTGATAATAATGACATCTCTCAATTACTAGTAAAAGGTGAGTAGAGTGATCTACTCCCTTGTGAGACTGAGCAGTGAGATCATTGAGGTAAGCTTCAACATTGTGTTTGAGATCGTGAAAATAAAAGGTCATGGCGCGTTGGAAGGTTTCTTCAGTGTTTTTAAGGCCGAAAGGCATTTTCTAGTATGAAAAATTACCCCATGGACAAATAAATTATGTCTTTTCTTGATCCTTGGGCTTGATTTGAATTTGATTGTATCCTAAAAATCTATCCATAAAAGAAAAAACCTCGCTTTCCACACACTCATAGAGAATATGATCAATGAAATGTGTTGGGAAGTTGTCTTTAGGAAAATTTGCATTCAAGTATCAAAAATCCATACATACATGGATGGTTCCTTATTTCTTATTCACAGGAACAGGATTGGACACTCATTCGGTCAAAGGAACCAAATAGATGAAATCAACATTAAGTAGTTTCTCCACCTTGGCCTTAATAGCAAGGGCCTTCCTAGGATTAACAACTATAATACATTGTTGAACAGGTCTAACATCCAGATAAGTATTGATTTCATGTTCGACAATGCAAGGGTTGATTCCTAGCATCTCTTCATATGACCACGTGAATACGTCACAAAATTCTTTGAACAGATCGGTGTATATATGAATTTATTCAGGCAAATAATCCACACAGATATATACATTTTCAATTTTTACAAAAATTCGAGAGATGTCGATCATGATGGTAGGAGAAATATTCTCCATGTTTCCTTCAACATAAATTCCATGTGTATCTAGTGGAACTATTACATGACTGACCATCTCACTCAAGGTAGATATAAAATTTTCCTATTTGATCCTAACAAGCTCTGGGAGGAAGTAAGAGCGATGATCCATATCGTCCCATGTCCTATCAGGACCATTCATGGCCTATAATATGGATTCATATGAAGATAAATTATCATCGAGGAAATGATGTGAGCAAGAAGATGATGTGGCTCATACGGGATTGAGAATAGGATCCTCCTTGCTCGTTTGTGAGGAGACAAGATCTGGGTCAATAGTATATTCAAGAACAACCTGATACATTATCTATATCACTAAGAGTGGAATTTCCATTCTAATATTTGATTGACCTTCAAAATACATGGTAGGGGAAGGTAAGGTCCAAGGATGTGATGATGTGATGAATCGGTGCCATGAAATCAAAAGTACCCATGAGGGAGGAATACATTCTGACACCAATATCCTCAGTTTTTGCCTGAGAATTTTCAATCACTGGGATCAAAGGTCCAACTAATGCATTGGGATTAGCATGTGTAAAGGATAACTGATCAATTGTATTTATTTTCCCTTCATTAAGAAAACATAAAGTGTGGAAAACAGATGACACGAATGCTTTCATGGAATAATTCCAATTATTCCCTAGAAATAAATTATATTCAAGGGGTGCATAAACCTCCTCGACATCCACCTCCACTATATTCCCACCTAAATGGACCAGAAAGGAGGGAACAAATCTGTGGGGACAGAAATAACAACCATCAAATGTGGTCAACATAGTCAGATATTGAGAGAGTGTTGGAGCTCCAATGGCTTTCCAACAGGTTAAGAAAATAATGCACGTTGTAGAACCTACATCAATAACAATATGTTTGATGGTATACTTCAAGTATTCCAAATGGATTTGAAAGGCCACGTGGTAAGGGAAGAAAGGTTGAACATCTATGACATCAAACTTGATAACCTTTGAGTCACACCAGTCTAGAGATCCTAAAGCAGATAGTAAAGAGTTCCTCTTTGAAGGAAATGTCTAGAGCACCTACAAAGCTGACATCGCATAAGGGGTTTGACCCATATATATATATTCAACAATCGAATAGGTCTAGGCAGATCTAGCATTAGGTTTGTGGGTAGAGTGTTTTAGTACTCCTTTTAGAATACGAGGCAGAGGCTCTAGATTTTTGATCTGCAAATTTGTTTCCAGAGGAGGCAGAGACTCTCTATCTAGAACAGTCAGTGAAGAACTGTAATCACAAGATCAAGTGGCTACATTAATCTGATACTTGACCATATTTACTCATAGACGATCACCTTTATGAGTCGGTGGGTTTTGATTCCCACTCAGTGCATTTCCAGTGTTAGAGGAACTTGAGGCCATATAATTATTATGTGGAAACATATTGGTCAACAAAGAGGGTAGTTGAGATAAGAGACTTGCAACTTACTCAAGTTTGGGGCATAAGTGGGTAAGGTGATCATATGTACAAAGTTTACATACCACCTCACATTATTTCCATATTTTTTTTGAAATTTTCTTCATATTGTTGTTATCACACTTAGTTTCTTGCAACATTACTATATATTCTTTTTCTCAATCTATTTCTTCCCTTAATATTATGTGTTTAGATGAGGAATTTAGTCCCCTCGTATTCCAGAAAAAGATCCTCATAATTAACATTTGGTTTGGGGTAAGAAGTAAGTTCTAGGTAGTCCCACTACCTGACTCAAGTCGATAAGAAGCACCCCTATTTCTTATAAGACCTATTTATGTGGATTCTATCCCTTCTTCTTTTCCTCACCCCTAGTTTTTTGGGGGTCTTCATTGGATTCGATTTGATTCTCAAGTTTCCTAAGGTTCAGGTCAGATTTTCCTACGTTAATCCCTTGCTATTTATTTTCAGTAAGTCCCTTTTAAGCTTACATAGTTTCCCCACTTGCATATTATTAACCTCCTTATCCTCATGTATGACTATCAGACCCTTGATATAAACTTCCATGTCTTCAAGATCTGAGAGTTGCATGACGTTTTCCTTCTCCGTCTCTTTTTGAGAATATTTGTTTTCCTCTGGATCTTTCATATTAATTTCATTGGATATCGTCAGTGAGCTTACTGTGCTTTGATCCATGCGACACTATTTTTGGATCTCTTATTTATTTACTTTTGTTACTTTCCCTGCCTCATTTTCTTTCTCTTATTTTTTATGCTCTCCCTCGATGTTTACCTCTGTATGGTCCTCTGATTCCAAGATTTGGAAACTGTTTAAGTCCTTCCTTAAGGTTTCTCCAGTGGGATTGTTTCCTTTTCGACCAACTTTTATTTTGTTGGGAAATTAACAAAACCTTCCAGGTCCACCTCTTATAGTTTACCCTTATCAGTGGTCTGTGTTGTGTTTTGTGGGAAATATCTGAACAAGTGTTTATGTTCATGGAACTTCCTACATCTAAATGGAATGTTCTAATAAAATATGGTATGAACCCATTCTTAGTACTGGAATGAAATGATTATTGATTATGGTAGGGCTCCTACCACATTCATATACACATAAGTTATTGCATAAGAAGTATACCTTGTCATTTTTGTGATCTTAGAAATTTTGACAAAAGAACCCAAAGTATTTCCTATCCCTTCCAGTGTTTCCAAATGCCATAATTATTAGGTTTGGGAATATAATATGATCCATACTCGAGCTGTAGTTTATTCTTCTTTCTCCAGATAAAATTTTTCCATTCAGTACCTTAGGTGGAGCCTTACTAAATTAAAACAATAGGTTCCCTCATCAAAGACTTTATTCCTGTCTTTAGAGAAAGAGAGTATTATAGTAAAAGAACCTTTATACCCCAACTTAAATTTCAATTCCCCTTTGACTTTCAATCTTGATTTTATCCAAACGATTAGTGATTTTTATGAGGGTCAAATTCCCATTAATTTCTCAATAAGTAGGTGGTCCTTCATGTATTGAATGTAGTTCCCAATCAATGGAGATGTGACATCATACCTCAAGTTCTCCAAAGTTTTATCCAGACAACCATTATTTAGTCTCTTGTCAAGTTTGTTTCTCCTTTCTACTGCAGTTGCAGGTTGGTCAAATTTGGGCAGGATACTATCTGTCGTCACCGCTGTGACGTATCCTAGTAGCTTATTGGTCCCACATTCCACTTCCTCCTTTAACGATTTACTCTTCTCTTTTTCCTTAATTTCTTCAGCTACTGAATCCAAATCCCTTGCCTCCATTGCTAACCTATCACTCCTAACTATAATCCTGAACACCTATAAACCCCTCAGATTGTACCAAAGAGATGAAGAAAAAAAAATATCTCCCTAACCTGAACCTCTCACCATCAGAACCCTGATCCATTGGTCCTTTTTAAAATCCATTGATTTTATCCATTTTAGAGGGTTTGGATTTCCCCCCTTAAACTTGTTTGATTGGGATCTAATCTAGAAAATGTTCTTTTGATGATTTTGTTCTTTATCCTAATATTTTTTTTCTTCCATCCAATCTCATTATGTACATGTCAATGTTTAATTTTTCCATTTTCATGGATTCTAAAACTCCATAATATTCTTACTAGCTTCTTGAGGTTTAATAAACTGATAATAATTTTTGGGTAGTTCATCATAAGTTTCCTCTGTTACTACAACATTAGTGTTTTAAAATCGGGGGGAGGGGCCCACGCCTGGGAAATTGATCATTGTTGGTGTTATCATTGAAAGTCACACTTTGAATACTAAAGTGTAAGCTCAGCACCCATCAGAATGTAAAATATAATTTTGGTTTTGAATAGGTGGATCAACAAGATGGATAAAGAAACAGAGAGGGCTGCAAACTGTAGATCAGTAGGCTACACTAATGGGCAATGGAGTCACAAACATCCTACTCATCGAAGGCACAAAAGTTACTCAATAGAAAAAAATATTACATGCTAATAAGTGGAAGAATGAAGAAGGAAAACATAAGATAGGATTTTCATTAAACAAAGATCCTCTCAATTTAATGAATCAACAAATACTTGAATATAAACAATGATTGATGGGAAAAATACAACAGATCCTCTGCTACTTAGGGATCCATAAATCATTGACAACCATTGATCCTCAAATATGCAATATATTCAAAGAAGAATAAATATAAACAAAAGAGTTACAATCCTAAATCACAACTCTCATGAGTCTTCAATAACAGTAATGCTTACAATCCTAAAATTCCCACAGGATTACAAATGAACACACACAGGAGAATTGCCTACTACATCTCTCTCTAGCCTCTCTTGACTCATGAATCCCCCTTCTCCAATAGAGATCTCCTTCCATAAATAGAAAATAGCATTCAAATAACCTTAGAAGTTCGAATCCCATCTCCTCCATTGGATTCTAAGCATTGGAGATAGGTGGCAACAATCAAAGAGACAAAAATCCAACAAACTGCTAATTTTCAAGAATTTGTTGGAAGTCATTAATAAATTGTTTCCACCTCATGCATGAGGCATTTGATGGAGATAAATATTAGGTGTAGGTGTCCCTTGACATATAAATTATCCTTGAGAATCCGTTCGAATATTCCTTGATAGGTGGCAACCTCCCAACAAGGTGAATAACAAAACCGTGACTGCTATAGGAAATTAGGTAGCCTCATTGTGCAGATTCAGTAGCACCACTTATATGTCTAATATATCTCAAACCATAACAGATTTTGAAAAACGGAGAGAGAATTTTTGTTATTTGGAATTTTATGAACCAAAACCTCCTCTAGTTTTGAAAACTACCTTCTCAATTGTTCACAATCCACGTTTTACGTTAGTGACTCAAAACTAGTAAAATAACTCTGCACAATTTGTTTTGTGCCAGAATTTAGGTAGCACTCGCCTGTGTGTCTGCGTACAATTGGGTAGCACAAATCTGTGATTTATTTTGATGCTTGAACTTGGATATTGGGCATAACCCAATATAGTTTCAATTTTCCCCAAAATAAATAAAATATCCCATAACAATTGTATTCATTTGTCAAAATGAATAATGAAGGATTTATGCAATGTTGAGGCATAAACCAATCTTGTGCTAACATAGGCTCCATGGGGGATAGATTCATCCCTGTGAGGCTCTAATAACTCTTGTAGTTTCAGTGCCTTATCCTAGGGATGCTCCCAACCTTTAACCTCTGCAATCTGCTTTGATCTGTGAACTTCAACTGAAACCAAATGAAAATGAAAACTAAAACTGACAAAAATGATGAAAATGATGCTTGTTTAGCAAGCTTATTGCACACACCTACTCTAATTATTAGGAAAATGAAGAATTCAAGTTACATGAAACAACCAATGAAGCCATTTCATCATTTTTTCAACTGTTTGAAGATTTGAAATGTGCTTCCTTAAGCACCAAAGATAATTCTTACTTGAAGGCATGTCAAAGAAAAATTTGGAAATACGCTTTCCATTGAAGAAATCAATGAGCCTAGGCCCACTTTCTACTTGCAGACAGGCTACAAATGGATCCTAAAAAACATCATCAATACTTTCCTCTATGACATTACTTTGTGTAAAAAGGAAATGTATTTCATGAGGTCCTTCCTCCACTGTTCTTGGTTCTTGTATGGCTTGTTGATTTTCTGATTCATCCTCAATTCATATGGCCTTGGTCCACTCCTGGTCATGAGGTGTATTAGGAAAAAGTCTTAGTGATGCTTGTCTTTCTTTAATTTCAACCTTTCTCATCTGATCACATGGAATTTGATCTTGGTCGCTTGATGAAACTGTGCTTGTGTCTTCAAGAGGAATAGGGGGTTGATAGGGAAGTTCATCACAAGTAGAAGTGCTTGGGAAACTACATTCTTCTATATTATCTTCTGATTGTGAGGGATATTCATCATAGCTTGGCTTATGGTCCCAATTTTTCAGTTTTTCACCCTCTAAAATTATATTATCATCTTTTTCCTCTTTTTCAGCAACAAAAATATGACATGAGGGTTGAAACAAGCTATTGTTTCTTTGATGTGAAGGGTACTTCTCTGATATAAGGTATTCAATAGACTATTCATGGAAATCATCTTCATATTCATCATACAAAGGTGAATCAATGACCATTTGATTATTAATGGCTGAGGGGATTAGTACAATAGCTGGGATAGCTGGTTGTTTAGTGAAAACATCTTCATAGTCATCAAAACTTGGCAAATCATGGCACACTGGTTCATTAACAATAGGAGGGATTACAACAACAACTGGTAAGCTATGAATTCGATCATGACAAGCTGCAACACTATTCTCATGATGAAATAAATATGAACCTAAGATGACCGCTTGACTTAAAGAATCGATAAAATGAGGAGAAAGGGAAATAATGGATTGTCCATATTGATGTTTCTCTTGGGGACCTACATTTTGACATGAATGATGCATTTTTTCTTCAAATTTAGGAAAAGCATTATGAAACTCATCATCTAAGTCCTTCTCTCTACAATCATACCCTTCAACATTACTGCTAGAGGAATCATTTGTTGAATCCTAAATATATGATGCATACCCCTCACAACAATTCTCAAAAAGTCTTTCAGTTGGATAAATTATCTTGCAATGAAAATAAAAAACATCATGAAAGTCCTTCAAAGAGGAAATACTAGAATAAGGGAGTGTTCTATACCATTGCCTCGCATCGCCTTCCAATGAATACATGAACATTTTCATCAATATATCTTCATGATGGATGCCAAGCTACTGCTCAAAGCATGAAATTCATGAACATGCTCAAAAGTTTTGTCATCCTCACCTTCATAAAATCTAGGCACTAGATCTTGCCATTCATCAATTTGAGTCACAGGATGCGGATAACCATTTATGGCTAAGAAATTGAGTGGGGAAAACCTCCTGGCTAGGATATCCTTCATAGCCATTTAATTTGTCTCGTCCCTAGTGGAGTCACCAGCATATTCTGAACAATGGAGTCGCCATGGTGAATGTGTAGTCTTGAAGGTGTCCAACTTCAGTCACCATCTAAAGCTAGAGCTATGCAATGTCATTCTTCCCAGGGATTATTTCAATCTACTCAAATTCATCCCCAACAATGGTGCCAATTATGTTAGCACTGAAAGTCACACTTTGACTACTAAAGTGTAATCTCAACACCCATCAGAATGTAAAAGATAATTTTGGTTTTGAATAGGCGGATCAACAAGATGGATAAAGAAAGAGAGAGAGTTGCAAACTATAGATCAGTAGGCTACACCAATGGGAAATGGACCACAAACATCCTACTCATCAAAGGCACAAAATATGCTCAACAGAAAACAAGATTATATGTTGATAGGTGGAAGAATGAAGAAGGAAAACATAAGATATAATTTTCTCTAAACAAATACCCTCTCAATTTAATGAATCAAAAAATACTTGAACATAAACAATGATTGATGGGAAAAATACAGCAAATCCTCTACTACTTAGGGATCCATAAATCATTAACATCCATTGATCCTCAAATCTGCAATATATTTAAAGAAGAATAAATATAAACAAAAGAGTTAAAATCTTAAATAAAAGCTCTCATGAGTCTCTAATAGAAGTAATTCTTACAATCCTAAAATGCCCACAGGATTACAAATGAACACACACAGGAAAAATTCTTGCTACATCTCTCTCTAACCTCTCTTGGTTCATGAATCCCCCTTCTCCAATAGAGATATCATTCCTTAAATAGAAAATAGCATCCAAATAACCTTAGGAGGTTGAATCCCATATCCTCCATTGGATTCTAATCCTTGGATATAGGTGGCAACAATCAAAGAGACAAAAATCCAACAAACTGCTAATTTTCAGGAATTTTTTGGAAGTCATTAATAAATTGTTTCCACCTCATGCATGAGGCCTTTGATGGAGATAAATATTAGGTGCAGGTGTCCCTTCACATCTAACTGATCCTTGAGAATCCATTTGAATCCTCCTCGACAAGTGGAAACCTCCCAACAAGGAAAATACCAAAACTGTGACCGCTACAAGAAATTAGGTAGTGTCGATGTGTAGATTTGGTAGCACCACTTCTATGTCTAATATCACTCAAACCATAACATGTTTTGAAAAACTGAGAGAATTTTTTTTTATTTGGAATGTTATGAACCAAAAACTCCTCCATTTTTCAAAAATACCTTTTCAATTGTTCACAATCTAAGTTTTAAGTTAGTGACTCAAAACTAGTAAAATAACTCTGCACAATTCATTTTCTGCCAAAATTTAGGTAGTGCCCGCCTATGTGTATATGTGTGATTGGGTAGCGAAAATACATGAGTGATTTTTATGCTTGAACTTGGATATTGGGCATAAACCAATTTAGTTTCAATTTTCCCCAAAATAAATAAAATATCCCATAAGAATTGTATTCATTTGCCAAAATGAATAATGAAGGATTTATGCAATGTTGAAGCATAAACCAATCTTGTACTAACAGTTGGCACAGGGGAAGACCCATAGTTCAATTCTACAACAATGCACCAAAAAAACCCTAACTACTGGCCCTTTCGGCAACACCTGCGAAGTAGATGAAGTCTCACTCGAGGTAGAGGCAGGGGTGGTTGCAGGACTCAGATGTCTGCAACCTTAGCTGGGACACAAATCTGTGATTATAACACTTGACAGAGCACTCAACAGTTATATTTCATCTTTATCTAGGCTTACTTACAACACAGTTAAACCCTAATTACAAAGTATCACAGTATTCATTTAGATCTAAGGTATTTAAGCACTAAGCATATCCACATAGGTCAGATCCATACTATTAAGAACATAGTATTAACATATCTATCCACCATTCATCTATATTGAAGAACTAAACACATTAACATATAAACACATCAACACATTGCACAAAGTAGATAAACACAACATGTACATGGTTCACCCTCACTTTGGGGCTATGTCCACCAACTCTTTGTCTTCTTTATTAGCTTCTTCAATGAATTAAATGCACAAAACCTCAAAAACCCTACTCCGCAGAGGACATGGGATATGTGCACCTTTCTAGATCATCCTTCCCCAAGTAGAGCCAAGAACACAACCTTCCACAGTTTCTTATAATGAATTTCACTTATCTCTGCAAGTCTCACATAGTATGCACAAAAGGAATATCCACTTAGCACTTAGCACTGTCAATCACATAGATTGGACTACAACCATCACTTCCATCTAGTTAAAGGGAACTTAGCCATTTATACTCACTACATCACCTTAGAATCTATTTATACATACAAAATAGGCCTAAGCATGGGTAAACCCATGGGTCGACATTCCCATACTCGTTAGATAAGCACAAAACCCAAAAAACCCTAAAAATGGGTCGAGATCCCGCGATCTCTGCTTCGTCTTGCACTCCACCTTCGATAGCCTGTCAAAGTCCAAAAAATAGGTCAAACATAACCAAGGATCCTAAAACCTTGGTCAAGGGCCAACAGGCCCCCAACACTCACCTGTGACTTAACCTGATTCACTCTGATCTGACTAGTTCTGCTTCGAAATCCTCAAGCTTGGCTCAAGATTCTTCGAATTGTTTCCATGCCACAACCTCCTATTCAGCGAGCTCTTGTATGACTGCTTTAGTGACAAGTCCCTCTAGGTTTTGTTCAGCTGTAGTGAAAACTTTCTCCAGTTCCTCTCCTCTCTCTTCAATCTCTGTGAATAGTTGGTAAGCCTCATCTTGTACAGGTTGGATCCTTAGAGTTACTTCCATAACTTTTCTCTGGATAGTGTGGACCTACTTCTAGGTAGTGCACTGCTCTTTGGATCATTTCATTCTTTCCACAACTGACAGGGGATTCAACTGTGCATGTATTGTTTCTTCTTGATACTTTGTCTCTTGGAGCTGCGACTCCAGTGCCTTTAGTTATAGATTCTCAGTGAGTTTCTCATAGTTTTGGGTACTACAATCACTTAGTTTCTTGTATTCTATGGCAAGGGCCTTTATTCTCTCAAATATGCTTCAAGAAGTTGCTTCTCTTTAGTCCCTCACATCCTACGGGGTGTTGGGCACTGTGCAGAGCTCTAAGTCTTCTATTCTCTGTTGTAGCTGCTAGATAGCTTCCGTAAGTTGCTCTACTTAATGTGTGACTTGGTCTTCTACCTGTGTTTATAATCCTGTCACAGAGTGAAGTGATATATTGACTACTGTTTGCACCCAATTCATCACTTGGTGAGAAAATAAAGGGTGCTTACATGCCCAGTTGGGTCTTTCTGGGCATGACAGCTGTAGAGGAAAGGGTTAGAAAAAGAACAACAAAACTATAAGCAAGAATTAAATTAAAACAAGCTAAAACTATGAGAATATGGAAAAACAAATAACAAAGACAACAAGACCAATATCACCAATGTTTTTAAGTTGGTCTATTGATGAAATCAAAGCACAATGAAGAAAGGGAACTGTGGTTCCTTTTTCCTTCAAAGGAAGGCTCTTGAGGCCCTCACAAACTTTCTCTCCTTACAATAAGAAAATGAGAATGATGGTGAAAGAACTCCAAGCACATTCACTCAATGGAGAGGTGAATGGCTCAATGAAAAGGTGCTAATGAGTTATTGTCAAGGAGTGAGTCCTTAAAACAATGTAAGCATCATAACATTACATGGAATTCCTTGAGAAAATGATGTTTCTTCATGGCTTTTTATAGCATAGCATTGGGTGATTATGTAACCCCTTTGAGGTGTGAAGAGGTGCTCTTTAGGGCTTCATTAGGTCTTTGACCTGCCTACCATGCAGATTCATCTCAGATTTCATGGTCAAATTAGGTTGGGAGCTGGTCCATAAGTGGTTGGGAGGCCGGCCAATTCAATAAATGTGTCGTTTAGCAGGTGCGCGGGTTTTTTCGCTAACAGTCGTGCATCGTGCGCACATGCACGCATTGTACATTCTTGTTACGTGCATATGCATGTGCACCCATCTTCTGTAAAGTGCCTTTCAATTTTTGGTTACTTTGTATAGTTTTTGACCCTTTTGCAATGCTGTGAAATTAATCCAGTGCCATGAATGACTTCATTATTGTTTGACGATGCTGAGTTCTTGTCGCCATGTGAGGACAAAATTTTAGTGATAACAGATGCCCCCTGATGGATGAGGTTAGGAGCAAACGTATAGATCAAATCCATCAATGTTTCTTTTACTGAGAATGTGGTGGTAATTGAGAGCAAGAGTGGGACCGTGTAGAGAAATCCTTTAGAGAAGAAAGGAACCGGTAGAACTCGACCTGTCATAAGGTGTGTAACAATATACAACTGTGTACAAACGAGGCAGACATGCCCCATGCTCATATTATGTAACTCTGAAAAAAGATGACTGAAGTGTTGGTGTAGACAACTGCAGTGCCCTCAAGGGCGGTAATAATAAAGGCAAAAGACAATTCTGCAAAGGAATATACTCTGAACAATAGGCAATGATCGTGGTAATAAGCAGCGATATTGATGTGGGCATTGATGGCCCTACCAGGTTCAGAGGTCTTCGACAAATGATAAAAAGAACTACAATAGTCGCAAAGTAAGACCTACCATAACATGAGAAAGTGTTGGCATCGAATGTTATGGGGGTCAACGACAGCAGGGAGCAATGGTGTTTCACCTTGTGTCGTCTGAGATATCTCATTAAATGGAGAATGAGAATCAAGATACTGTCACCCTTCTGGAAAAAGTGTGTTGCTGTCGACAAAAGGGGGATGTGACTCCCAGAAGCAAAGGGATTCATAGAATCTACTGAGGTGAGGAAGTGGCACAGGTACTTGGACGAAGTCAAAAAGTGGGAAGACTCAAGACTACCCTTGGTTGGAGGGTGTATGATATAATGAGTGGCCGCAACTGTGTGACAAGGTCAACTGTCAGGGGGACACCAAGACCGAGGATAAGTTTTTCCAGAGGTGGGACAAGGTGAACAAATTCAGAGGGTAGAGGCAAGTGACTTGTGAAGTACTCTAAAGATATGGACGATGTCGGCAAGGGTAAATGAGAAGTAATTCTCCAACCAAGGGTGACATGGGTTGCGTGTGGACAAAAAGGAAGCAAGTCGTCAACGGTGACGAAAAAAAAGGAAATGACTGAAAATAAAGGTGTTTGTACAATAAATAATGAATAATTTTTTGGGGAATGTGTACAAATACAGAAACGGGTGCCCCAGTGTGAAATGAGTGCCCCAGGGAGGGCATAATTTTCTTGAAAACTGATGAAGGGTGGGGGCCCCATTGGTGAGTTTCTGTATGAGGTAGGCGAAATGAAGATAGGTTCGCAGATGGGCAAACTGATGGTGGATGAAATGGAGGGTTCATGATCCTACAGGGGGGCAGGTAAAAAAGAATAGAACCATAAAGCGATGATTTGGGAGTCCATATGGGAAGCTAGCAAAATGAAGAGAAGAAGTATGTGGTTGATCTGCAACATGATGAAAGACTATTGGGACTCCCATCCCTAAAAGGTAATGAAGAACAGCATGAGTGTCGAAAGTGCCAAAAGGTGCGATGCATGGGACAACTCATGTGGGTAAGAAAGCTACAGGGTAACAGTACCGAAGATGCAAATGGAGGTGTGAGTACTGCAGAGCCGGGAATGGATATCCTAAAGGCCAATATCAGAGGGCATGATTGGAAATGTAAATGCAATATAGCGGGAAAGACTACATGCCAGTGCTGAGTATATACCTAAAGGAATGATGTTGAGGGAGGATGATCAAGTACCTACACATAGGACAACCAAATACCCAAAGTGAACAATATCTGAAGAGAATCAAAGATATGAGCATGTATTTGACAAATGTGACAATGCGCGTGCGTACCTGACCATGATATGGACAAAAAGGCACACTGGGGGCTCAAGATGAAAAGTGACCCAGGGATGGCTATGATGTAGGTGGCGGAACACTGATCCCGTGGCTGAAGACGGTTTGAAAAATGGACACCTTGGGCTCCCGGAATGGTGAGTGGAAGTTTGGCAAAAGGCCTATATATAGCTGTAGGGCCCACATTGCCACCTCATTTGTACCTGCTATTATAGTGACTGGATGAGCAGATTGCAGAGGAGATTTGGAGTTTTAGGGAGTACGAGGTATCCGATTTATGGTGTGCGAGTGTCAGGTCATTGGTCTGATCATCCTGCATAGAAATAGGTTTCCAATTTTTAGGTAGGGTAGGTACGGGGGGGCCGTGCAGGGGGTTTGAGGGGTTTTTTGGTAGGATATGGGCCCACATGCACAGGCGATTCAGTGCAAGGCATGCATATGTACGCGCCTGTGGGTAAAAAAAAACCGCGCCTTTTGGGCAAGTTTGAAGGGTAAAAAATAAGTCTTTTTGATGCATTGGATGATTGCATAAGCTGATATCGGACTCTGTGTTGCTTGCAGGTTGTCAGCGGTGGTGATGGTTGTGCGGTGGCATGAGCGAGACTGGTCACAATTGCGAGATGTTGTGGCCAACACAGGGCCTGAGGTGCGAGCGGCTTTAGCAACCTGTGGGTTGCTAAAGTTTTTTGAGTGCCCGTTGATACGGGCACAGGAGTACTTGCTACAGTTCTTGCTCCAGATGTGGAGTCCAGATCTGCACTGCTTCCTCATGTGAGGAGAGAAGATCCCCTTCACTGTGGTGGAGGATATCTTATTTTTGACTGGGCTCCCCTTCCGGGGAACGCCGCTGCCGGCAGAGCCTGTGCTGTCGAGGGACACACACCTTGCGACGATCACCGAGCGGTATTGCTCAGGCGAGAACTACATGTCTGGGACTGTAGTGAGTGTTAGTGGCATAGATTCCCTGGCACATCGTTGCATAGTGGCGATGATTGTGCACGTGTATGGGTCACTTGTGACCCAACGGATTAGTGGTGGCCAACTGCTGGTGCTAGAGAGGGTGGTGGTGGGCTGTGAGCGGTTTGCATGGGGGTTGACTCTACATGCGCAAATGATTGTGTAGTTGGGTCGATGTCGATCCACAGGTACCGGGGAGTTCGTGTTTGGCTCTATCCTGGTAGCCTGGTTTTTGGAGAGGGTGCCTATGCTGTGCCTGCGGGTTCTTCTAGAGGCGCCTAGGGCATGAGAGCCGCGATTGAGGCGGTGGTCTGTAGTTTTGGCTCGCCACGGTGGTGGCGAAGGTGGGAATTATTTCACGGCGCAGGCAGTGCAGATATGGTGGTAGATGTCGCAGGTCATACTCCGGTACCCGTATGCTGAGGTGGACTTCCGGGGGGACCCGGACATGGTGTTGCCTCCTGGGGAGGTTTTCGACCACCGAGGTATGTTGTGTATTTGTGTGTTTTGATTTATGTTATGTTTTTGAGATATCAGTCCATATGTATGATTTACAAATACTGATATGATTTGTTGTTTGTTGTTTGGTGCATGTGCAGATGTGGCCCCTCGCGGGCGCGAGGTGGAGTGGCAGAGAGCGTCGGTTCAGTGAGAGCTAGAGAGACTGCCACGTGGAGAGAGGCATCGGTGGGATGAGGCCGCGGGGCATCCAGCGGATCTCGAGAGGGCAGCGAGGAGGCGCTGATTTGATGACCTTGGTGCGGGGCCATCTCACGCTCCTCCGACGGCAACCAGAGTAGACTTTGATGAGATACACTGTCGTCTGGGGACAGTGTTGCAGGACGTGCCTGAGGGCATGTGGA
The DNA here is from genome assembly GCA_000966675.3 of Picea glauca. Lineage (NCBI taxonomy): Eukaryota > Viridiplantae > Streptophyta > Pinopsida > Pinales > Pinaceae > Picea > Picea glauca. Next base: position 71,264 of record JZKD02S2295990.1, on the reverse strand, counting down.
TCCAGATCCAGGATGAGGGGTTCCTGGAGCAGTGCATAGGAGTAGCTCCACCATGGTGGGGTATAGTGCGACGAGCGGTTGTGCTTGCTGTGATGACTAGTGGACACCTGCTGCCGGGGCAAGAGGGTCCTGCGGGTGTGCCACCACCACCGCCTGGGGCAGGTGGGGGTGGGCCACCACCTCCTCCGGAGGGAGGAGCAGGTGGGGGTGCGATAGAGGCACCCTGATGTATGATGTATACTGTTTGGTTGTATATAGGCTGGTGAGCCAATTTTTTTACTGAGGTGCTATATGGGCCTGCAGATACATGTATTTTTTGTATGTAAACATTTGGATGGCCTAATGGGCCCATATATATATATATGAGTATACATATTTTGTGAGATCCTGATGTTGTTTACATGTGTTTTTCTTTTGATGATGATGATGTCTATTCTATGTATATGTTGTGACAGGATGTATGAGATGTTTTATGTATGTGTAACTTGATGTGATATATGCCACTCTAACACCCTGTTAGCTATTTCATCGGTTGTTTGATTCAATTGTCTTGGAATATGTGTAAATGTAATGGAATCAAAATGTCAAGATAACAGTCTAACAAGTAGCATGACTATGTTTAAGCATACAATTTCTTGAGATATAACCCATTGACGGGTTCCTTGAGTGAGAGGCCTTCGGGGGAGGCCAGGATGTATGCACCTTTGGTGAGGTAATGTTGGATGATGTAAGGGCCATGCCAGAGTGATTCGAATTTGCCATGGCCAAAGGTATCATGAGCGATATCATAGGTCAAGACGAGGTCGCCTTCACAGAGTGAAAGAAGGTTGACATGGAGATCAAAGGTAGCTTTGGATCATTTTTTAGCTGCCTCGTTGTGTTGTAATGAAGATCAACGATCTTCGTCCAGAGACTCCAAGTTCAGCAAGCGCTGCTCCACTGGAGCAGTGGCAGGTAAAATCTCAATTGCGATGCGTAGGGTGGGAATTTCACACTCGATGGGAAGAGTTGCCTCGACCCCATGGACTAAATGAAATGGTGTGAAACCTGTAGAGGTCTTTACTTCCGTTCGATAATCCCATAGTGTGGAAAATAACATATGATGCCAATTGGTTTTATGTTTATTAACCGTGCGTTGTAACATGGTCGTGAGGATTTTATTCACTACCTCGACCTGTCCGTTTGACTAAGGGTAATATGGTGAAGCAAACTCGTGAGAGAAGACTAACTGAGAAGAGATTTCGACGAAGATATCATTCTCAAAGTGTTTCCCATGGTCAGAAACGAGTTGGAGTGGTACTCCAAACCGGGATATGACGTAGTTAAAGAAAAAACGCGTTGCAGTGTCAACGGTGTTGTTGAAGGTGGGCATGGCTTCGGCCCATTTGGTGAAGTAATCAACGGCGACAACAATGTATTTGTGACCATTGCTGGAGGGGGGATTACAAGTCATAAAGTCGATGACCCATTTACAGAAGGGGCCCGCAGTAATGACAGGGTGAAGGAGAGTGGGGGGAGCGCGGGCTTTGTTGGCATAGAGCTGACATTGCTCACATTGTTTCACAGCCTGAATGCAATCATGAAATAGGGTAGGCCAAAAGTAACTGGCCCGGATGATCTTTTGAGCAGTAGATATACCCGAAATATGGCCCCCACATGCGTCGTTGTGGCAGTCGTTTAAGACTCTATCGGCCTCATCAATAGTCAGGGAATGATGAAGAATGGTGTCGATGCCTTGCCGATATAGGATGTCACCGATAAGGAGATAGCGGGGGGCCTGATGGAGAATGTGCCGAAGATCATCTCATGATAAATGGTTACCAAACTTTTGATTTTGTAGGTAGATGAGGAGGTCGCCATACCAAGGGTCATCGAAAGCGATGTAAAAGAGATGTTCGTCGGGAAAGTCGGTGTTGACGGGGGTACTGGTGGTATCGGAGGGAAGGGTCATGACAAGTTCGGCGAGAACGAGGGCCTTATTACTCTTAGGTGTTGAGAACTCGAGGTCATACTCCTGAAGGATAACGATCCATCGAGAGAATTTTCTGTTAACTTGGCGACGACTGAGCAAGTATTGCATAGGGTTGGAATCTGCGACGACCTTTGTGGTGCGAAGCAGAATGTAATGGCGCAGTTTCTGGACTGCGAGGACAACGGAAAGAGCAAGTTTCTCTTCGTGTTTATACTTCAAGGGTGGTCCCAAGAGGTTCTTACTTACATAGTAAATGAAATGTTCCCAATTGTCATCGTCGAGCTGGACGAGGACGTCGGCTACTGATACAGTTGATGCTGATACGTAGAGAATATAGTCGCGATTATAGTCAGGTGCACTGATTAAAGGTGCATTGGAAAGCACTGCTTTAATATCATCAAACGAATGTTGGGAATAGTCATCCCAGTGAAAAGGGATTTCGTGACGTAGTAAGCGAAGGAAACCATGTGTGCGGATGGCATAATCCGGAACAAAGTGTCGCAGAAAGTTAGCTTTGCCTTGTAGACTCTGCAGTTGTCGTAAATTTCGAGGAGGTGGAATTTCGGTGATGGCTTTGACTTTAAGGGGGTCCATGGTAATACCTCTTTGGGAAATGATAAAACCGAGGAGGCGCCCTGTGGTGATGTAGAAAACACACTTAAGAGGGTTCAAGCAGATGTTAAACTGACGACACCATTGAGAGATGATTCATAAATCATCGAGGTGTTGGGTGTGTTTATTGGATCGGGCTGTGAGGTCATCCAAGTAGGCGAGGATGATTGTAGCCAGATCGTGAAAGATGTATGTCATGGTCCGCTGGAAATTTGTGCCAGCGTTCTTTAAGCCGAAGGGCATGGCATGATGTGAAAAAGTACCCCACGGGGTAATGAATGCGGTTTTGTATTGATCGGCTGGGTGGATTTGAATTTGGTTATAGCCAGAGAATCTGTCCATGAAGGAGAGAGCCTCGTGGCCAGCGCAGTCATCGATAATTTGATCGATGAAGGGTGTTGGGAAGTTGTCTTTTGGACATGCATTATTGAGATCATGAAATTTGGTGCAAACGCGGATAGTGCCCTATTTTGTCGACGGGTACAGGGTTGGAAACCCATGAAGTGTAAGCGATGGGGTAAATAAACCCGGCTGTGCATAATTTGTCAATTTTGGCTTTGATAGCCACGACCTTGGATGGGTGTAGTGGTCATTGTTTCTGGTGAACTGGTATGATGTTAGGCCAGGTGTCGATGTGATGCTCGACAATAGATGGGTCAAGGCCAGGCATCTCCGTGTATGACCAGGCGAAAATATCCCTGTATTCTTGGAAGAGGGCTTTATATGCGGCGATTTCGTGAGGAGTGCAAGTGGATCCAATGATGATGTCTTCGATGATGCCATCTTTAATGGATATGTTGATTTTGATGGTGGGGGAAATGTTGGCCAGATTACCTTCTTCAAAAGCGTCGGGGGTAGGAATGGGATTGTTGAACCAATCGATAGGCCCGGATGGGATAAAATCTTTGGTTTCGACTGCGTATATGGGCTTTTGGCTAGGAGGCATGAGGGCATCCTGTGGAAGGAAGAGTGCACGATGATGTAGTGCATCCCAGAGAGAGTCTGGGCGTTGTAGCTCTTCCAATATTTCTTCATCGCATTGGAAACAACGAGAATATAACGGATCGTGAGGAGTGATCTTGGTGACAGTGTGAGTGCCCCCTGCTGAAGAAACAAAGGGGGTAATGTTAGGAGATGGTAAGGGTTCACTCGACATACACCAAATGTTGAAGTACTGAGGGGTACCTGTGGTGGTTGGATGGAGAGTCTCTGTAGGGGAATGAGCAGGAGAGTTGGGGGGGTTGCGGGGTAAATCCTCGGAGATGTCATTTAAAAACCATGGAGGCGTTGGGAGTGTCTCGGGCTTTGGAGAAATGACATGAAGATCCTCAAGTGACAAAGTCATGTCAGTCACCGTTGCTGTGGGTTGGTGACGCAGGGCCAATTGATGTTGCCTGTATGCGAGGATTATCGAACACGAGTATGTAAAGTGAGTTAATGAATTGCAGAGAGAGCAAGGGCATCTCATACATTCATTGACTGAAGTGGTGACATAGCGAATGTCAGTGATAGTTGAAGAGGACGTAGCAGGGAGTGGGTTGCTCTGAAAGTTCTGGTGTACGGCTGCTAATTTCTACCAAAAATGTGGCAGTGTTGGGCAATGATGGGTGTAATGGCCATATTTTGAACAGATAGCACACGCGAATTTGGTCTTCAACCCTTTACTACTGAAAGGTTGGGTGTTAGTAGTGGGACTAGTAGTAGTGATGGGTGTGGTGGGGGTTTGATTGATTGGAATCAAATTCTATAATTCTGGTAGTGATGGGAAGTTATTGGTTTGGTGACCCTCTTTCTCACAGAGTGCGCAAGGTGGTGGGATGCGTGGAGGAAGTGGAGCTGTGGGATCCTTCTTCTTTCTCCTACCCCCAACTATAGCATGGGGGGTAGGGAGTATGGGGGTAGTGGGGGTGAGGACAGGAATCGTCATGGGGAGGCCTTCCTATGGGCGAGGGACCATCTCAGGTGGATGTAAATACCACACTAGGATGGCTAACACCATATTGGGTAGTGTGAGCGTTGCGTCTACTTGGAAAGCTTCTATACCAGGTGGAGGGTAAAAGAAAGGAATTTGAGTAAGGGGTCAGGGAACTGTCTCCCAAATGGGACCAGGCCCCTGAGGTGGTATGGATTCGTGGACTGTGGGGGTCGACGAGTTCGTAGGAGGCTCCTGTGGGAGTGATGTTGTGACTGTTGAGATGTCAGGAATGACTGAAGCCTCTTGAGGAGGATGAGAATCCTCCGTGGGGGTTCTGTTAGAGGATACGATGCATACGTGATTAGGGGGAAGGAGTGGTGGTGCTCCATGGTACGTCCCTAATAAGGATGGATCTTTGAAAATACCTGGACCCATCTCGATGAGTGGATATGCATCTTTATTGGTGTGAATGAGAGGAAGAATGTTATCAAGATTGGAAGATGGGTTAGGCTCGTAATGCAAGACTTGGTCAATGGTCACAATCTTTCCGTTGTGGGGGAACATGATTGTCCAAAAGACGGATGATTCCACTGCCTTCATAGCATACATGTAGCTACGTCAAAACAAGATATTGTAATCGAGTTGAGCGTCGATAACTTCGATGTCAATGAGAATAGCTTTTCCACCGAGTTCGACGGGAACATTTTGGAATATCCCTTCAGGAGATGATGGTCTTCCGTCATAAGCTCGTAATGTGATGGCGGAAGGAATGAGTTCTTGGGAACCAAGTTTATGCCATACTGTTTTGGACATGATGCATGTAGATGCACCCTCATCGATGATACACCGATGGACAATGATGTTCCATATTTTCACTGGTATTTGAATAGCGACCAAGGCTGGAAGATGAGGTTCACAACTATCAAGGTCGAAGGTGATAAGTCGAGTATCAACAGGGTCGACTGCCCCCAAGGCAGAAAGTAGTGATTTCCGCTGCATAGGACAAGTCTGGAGGACTTCCAGAACTGACATAGCAACCGGGGATTGTGCTAAGTCATCTACCAAGCTGTAGTTATGAGCGGCCCTTGCCTGTGGGTTGTGGACATTCATGTGCAAGGGGATGCGAAGGATGCATAGTGGTGGTTCGGCAGGAGGGCGAGGGATCACCAATGTGGGTCCCGTAGGGTTTGTCTCTGGAGAGATAGGAGTAGACTCAGCTGGTGTAGGATACTGATGATTGCATGTCTGCAGAAGGATTTCTTCCTCACTAGTGAGGAGAATCGTTCACTCTGCTGGATTGTTGGGGTTATGGTACTGGCCCGCTTGAGGTGGGGGATGCTGCATGTCCTGTTGGGTGTTTATCACACCTTGATGTGGGATAGGATTTTTCACATACTATTGTGGTGCCTGCTGAGGGGTAGTTTGTGCAGGGGTATGGGGAAGACTTCCTGAGTCCTTCAATCATTTGAAATCAGCGATCTGGGGGAAATGGTGAGTGTAATGACCGAACTCGCCACAAAGAGAATAAGGGTGGATGGTTTTAATATTATTTTTCCCTTGGCATTTGTTGTTATTATTTCCCCCTTGGGGGTTTTGGTTCCCTTGGTTCTGGTTTCCCCCAGTGGGTTGATGCTGTGGGGGTTGATTCCCATCTTGACCCAGGTTGTTGTTATTCTTGTTTCGTCCTTTCTTCTTGGCATTGTTCGAAGGGTTGGCTGTATTCAACTGTTCAAAATTTTGGTATTGTTGAGTAGTAGAGGGTTGAACAAAATTTACCCCCGCATGAGGATGTGGGTGAGCCATGGGTTGTGGAGGACTAGGAAATGGAAAGTAGGGATTCTATGGTGGTACCTCTCCATAAGGTACATAGGAAGACGTATCACTTTCACTAGTACTATAAGTTGACGTGGAGGGAGTACCACTGGTGGTTGGAGGAGGTGGATGTATGGGGGGTGCCGGTGGTGGTCCACTGATGGGTGGAGGTATAGCGACAAGATATGGTTGTTTATAAGGGGGTGGGGGGTAATAAGAAATGCCCCCATATGATGATGGGTATTGAGGTGTTCCATACATTGGTGGCAGTTGGGGTTGTGGACCATGGTGTGTGGTGGCACCTGCTAGTCCATCCGCTGAGTGAGACATCCCAGGTTTGTCTTGGCCAAATGGCATAGGTTTTGGAAGATCAGGAAGTACTGTGTATAAGTATCCTGACTGTGCATAAATGAGGTCATATTGTTGAGCCTTGCTGATGGCTTCCTCTTCAGATTGTGGGAAGGCGGAGGCAACGTTTTTACCAAGTAGAGAGACAAGTGATCTAAGAAACCAGTCAAGACATTGTTGCTTGGTGGTTTCTTCTTTACACAAACTACGTCGCCTACGCCACTCATGAATGTGGTCAGCGATGTGGGTGGCTGAGGTCTGTTTAAAGTTATACAGTATTTCTAGACCGTTGTCATGGTGGATGGGTAATTGGAATAAAGTTAAAAACGCTTTGGCCAATGACTCAAAGGTTGTGTGGGATCCTGATTTTTCTTCGACATACCATTTGGCTGATGGGCCAGTAAGTGTGCGTTGAAATAGTCGCAATCTGA
>JZKD02S2295990.1:32846-47850 GCA_000966675.3 Picea glauca | reverse complement strand
TAGTTATAGTCAGACCTAGGGCTGGTGTCGTCTGTGGGTGCCTTTGTAGGAGGCGAGTTGTACCCATCATGGATGCATTTTTTCCAAGCCCTTACTGCCTTATCTTTCTTTATTTGCATTTTTACTACAAGCCTTGACAAAGAGGACACTGCCTTGGCTTGGTGGCCAGAGCTGAGAGCGTTACCCACTAGTATCTTACCCACTAGCGTTACCCAACAATGGTCAAGTAGATTAGTGTAAGTTCCAAGCAGTTATCTGAAATGAAAGAGATCTAATGCGTACATAAGAAGGTTATAATGATCAAATATGACACATACCATGATACCTCGGACCAATTACCTCATGGAGAAAGAGCCTTTTCTGATGCAAGCCTAGGCCGGTAGTGATGGAGGCTAGTACTACTGGCAGGACAAGTATGGCTGAGAAGAAGAAAAGATGGGCCCTCAAGGGCCATGCTCAAGTCAATCTTCTCTCGTACTCCATGTCTAGGACCATGTGGGCCTCGAGACATGATCTCCTAGTTATCCCTAGATATCGGGGATAACAATCACAATCTACATTTTCGTCAAATTGGCTCTGGATTTCTTCCGGGAAGAAGGTTTCAGGGGAGAAACCTTCCTCTTCTTCAAGGGATCAGCCTCATCTCTAGGTGGTTTTACTTCACCTTGCTTATGTTCAGTTCCCTTGTCATTTATTTCTTCCACTTCGTCATCACCCCCTTAGTTAGGTGATATTGAAGCAGTCTTGCCTGAGGCATTGTTGAAGTCTTGGAACTCTCTGGTCTTCTTCCTTCTGCTGGGTTTGGGTGTATCATGTTCTTTTTGTGTGGTTTTTGGGCTGTCAGGGTCATACATCTCTATAGGATCTGAGGGAATAAGGAGTTATGTTGACTAGTCCTTAGTGATCTCCTCAAGGTCTTCTTTCGTGATCTTGTAGTACGATTGAAGATGCTCCATATGTTCATCGACTCGCGCTGTCGTTCTACACAGAACTTCATCAGGGTTCAAAACCTCGATAGGGTGTTCTGAGTCATGTGAGGTTCAACTTTGTTGGATCTCTTCAGATGAAGGTAATATGTATGAAAAACAATGTTCGACTACCACTGTTTATTCATATCACTCGAGTACCATAGTGTGGTGAAATTCGCAGCAAGTGGCTCAAATGACTCAATATATAGGAAGGTCACACCTTCTAGCATATCCCAGGAAAAAAAGGCGATGAGGATCAAGAGCCAGCTAAAGTGAAACTCGTAGCCCTGATCTTGTGATTCACGGTAGTCTAGTTCCAACTGATTAACTAGGTACTTTGTCCAGTTCATCTGTAGACCTTCTATGCCCTTCCCTGCAAGATCAATGACAAAGCCTGTGACCTGCGTGGGTCAGTTCTTCTTTACTAGATTTCCAGCTATTAAATGGAAGGCTAGGCACATTGTTCCATTTTGGATGGAGGCTACCTTGTAGCATTGCATCCCCTTTTCAATATCACCATATTTATCCTTGATCTTTTGTTCTAGTGCGCGATCTATGGATTTTCATGGATAGAAATCCTGCGGGTCGGGTCCTTGCATAATTAATCTGGTGATCCTATATATCAGCGTCGGATCAACTGTGATATGGAGATCTAGCCATAAGTAGCTACCATGGTAGCATGAAGTTAATATCTTGACACAAGCATTCACTTCCTAGTTCCTTCCGAAGTGTGAGATTTTCATTACATTTAATGGGGTGGACTATGCAAGGTTCATCATCCACATCTAGGGGAGTATATTTGAGTTCTTCCCCTTCATCTTGGTCAAGTATTTGTATGGGGTGAGCATGCTATAGTTTTTGCAATATCCAAGGTTGAAGACACTGAACTTGAACACTGTGATCTTGTCATGTTGTTCTCTCACTGTGTGTATCCCCTTTGGGAGGTACGCAGTAACCATGGTGTACTCGAAATATCTTGGCACACTATCATGACTCACCACGTCAGCTAGAGGTGGGATGTAGTTGGGAAATATGGTTGGGATCAACTTCACATTTTCTAGGTCATCTCTGTGCTTGGTTCTCTTTTTTGTTGATGGTCAGGATGGTCCGGCTCCATGAGTAGTTGACAGAGAGGCTTGCACTCCTCTCGTCTATGATGCTTGAATACTTGCAGACATTACTCTTTCATACATTACTCTTTCAATCATTAGGTCAATGAGAACTTCTTCGACAATTTTCTCTGCAGCGCTAAGCTCATCCAACATGCACGCTCGTGGTTGAATATCTCAGGTTTGAAGAGCAACTAATCAATGCAACAGGATGGATAGTGATAACACAATGATCACTGTGTGAAATCAACTAATTTGCAGGCTTAGATTCACGGTTAGAAAAATTATTCTCATTTCATGGCACGATGGGATAAATAGATAACTTGGCAATGGATCTCTTGCAATGGGTGAGAAGCCTTCATTAAATCAGTTTTGTTCGTTATGGCACGGTCCCAACGATTTGGTGGAGAATTTTTTTATCATAAATGCCTTTCTACCCATTTGATTCATCGGTCTAATGGTTATATTTTTCCAAATGGATATATTTCATGGCCATGGTGAAGTGCCATGTGACACAGTTCTGATATCCCGACGAAGTTCCAATTTTGCAAATTTTCGTTCTGCGAAGTTCCCTCTGGAACCTTCTGTAACTTTTCAATCTTATCTCTCTTCTTACTTATTTTTATAACCTTGTTTACGGTGAGCTTCATCTCAAAAATATTTTTTCCATTCTAATTCTTATCTTCTTTTGGTAGATTAACTTCATGTTGTTGAGATTACTTCCTAGAAATCAGGGGTAATACTTCATCTGTATCTGGAATAGGTACTTCAGTCTTCTGCAGGTCTTCTATTGTTCTTCCTACTTCGACATCCAAATCCCTGGTTTTAAATAGATTTTCTTGGTTCTCTTGCTCTTCAATCAAGTGTGTGATCCTCCTAGTCATGAAATCTTTCAACTCTTGCTTCTTTTGCTCTAAGACTTCTTCATCTTTCCTTCTAGCCTAATCTCCTCCAATCCGAGGTTTTCCTAGTAACATAGCAAATGGAGCGATGTTATCAATAAATTTAAAAACTTTAAATTATTCCTCTGTCGAAGTTCCATTGGAACTCATAGATATCTAGGTAAATCTTCCACATAGGGTTATCAGTTTTCCTCTATATAATCCTATTCCTCCCAATGAAGGAATCATAGTAGGCTTTCCTAGAATTTCCCAAGTTCTTTCTGTCATAATATTCACTTGTGTTTCTTCATCCAGAACACAGTCAATGTTGAAGTCTCCTATTCTTGCTTCTATGCATTCTTTTTATTTGAATATATATGATAAGCTGATATGTCGGTGGTCATTTAGAGTTTCTTTCATTTGTAGCAACACTTTCTCTAATTGAGGTTCTGCCATAGTCTCAGTTTCTTGACTTTTCTCATTGTCTTCTTGTCTCATATTCATCTTTTCAACCTTAGTAATCATTCTAGGGCAATCCAATACTTCATGGCCCATATCTTTGCAACAGAGGAAACTAGGTCTTCTTCCAAGGCATTCCTTAGAAATATGTCCTGGTCTTCTGCAACTGTAACAAAGGGTTAATCCTCTCTTTCTCTTAAATGATCCCCAACCTCTCCTGTACTGCGCACTAGGACCATGGTAGCTAACCTGCAACAAATTCTTTCTAGGGTCCTACATCCATTTGTTAGTCCAAAAATTATTTTTATGCATAGGTATAACATATCTTTCACTGTTATTATCAGATCTACTCATATCAAATCTTATTTCATCTATCATTTCCCTAGTTTTCAATCTAGGACAAATATTATCAAACATACCTAGATCCATACTCTAGAAACAAAAATTTTCCACTTATCTTACTTCTATAGAGCACAAATCTTTCAGATATAAAATTTTTCACTATTATTATCTTTATCAGAGCACAGAGCTTGCAGATCTTACCTCTTTTCTTCATATCTAAACATTCTTCACACAGATCCTCATAGATCAAGTAGAATATTGCGCACTAGGGAAACATATCTACGTACAGATCTTTCAGAATTTCAGGTCAGATATTTGCACAAAGATTATTTTTCCTCAGTTCCCAGCAATCACAGTTTGACATCCTGACAACGAAACCATTTGTTGGCATAGGGGCAGACCCAAGGTTCAATGCTACAACAATGCACCAACAAAACCCTAACTACCGACCCTTTCGGCAACACCTACGAACCAGATGAAGTCTCACCTGAGGTAGAGGCAGGGGTGGTTGCAGGACTCATATGTCTACAACCTTAGCTGGGACATAGATCTGTGATTCTAACACTTGACAAAGCACTCAACAGTTAACATTCATCTATATCTCATCTTAGTTACAACATCATTAAACCCTAATTACAGAGTATCGCAGTATTCATTTAGATATAAGGTATTTAAGCACTAAGCATATCCACATAGGTCAGATCCATGCTATTAAGCACATATAATTAACATATCTATCCACCATTCATCTATATTGAAGCACTAAGCACATTAACATATAAACACATCAACACATCACACAAAGTAGAGAAACACATCATGTACGTGGTTCACCCCCACCTTGGGGCTACGTCCACCAACTCTTTGTCTTCTTTATTAGCTTCTTCAATCAGTTACATGCACAGAGCCTCAAAAACCCTACTCCACAGAGGATAGGGGATCTGCGCAGCTCACTAGATCCTCCTTCCCCGAGTAGATCCAAGCACACATCCTTTCATAGTTTCTTACAATGACTTGCACTTAGCTCTGCAAATCTCACATAGTATGCACAAAAGCAATCTCCACTTAGCACTTAACACTGTCAATCAAATAGATTGGACTACAACCATCACTTGCATCTAGTCAAAGGGCACTTAGCCATTCATACTCACTACATTGCCTTAGCATCTATTTATACATACAAAATAGGCCTAAGCATGGGTAAAACCATGGGCCGACATTCCCATACCCGTTACGTAAGCCCAAAACCCAAAATTCCCTAAAAGGGGCCGAGATCTCATGATCTTTGCTTCGTCTTGCGCCCCACCTTCGAAAGCTTGTCAAAGTCCCAAAAATAGTTCAAACATGACCAAGGATCCTCAAAACTTGTTCAAGGGCCAACAATCATCAATATTTTTATTTATTTTAGAACACCCTCTGAAACCATATGAAGCTACTCTAGGCTCTTGATAATATTTCCTAGGCCGTTGTTCATCATTTATCCTTAATCGAATTATCTATTTTTGCATGTGCTTGATTGTTCTATTGAGTTGATCAATTTCAACATCTTTTCATGCATGTGGAACATAATTTGGTGGAGGAATGTTTCTTACATTTGGGGTTTTCCCTCAGAAAATGTCTCTTCCTACCCCTCTATACTCCATAGTTCAAGTTGGAATTGTTATTCTTTGATTTGTTAAAGCAATATGAGTCACCACTTGCCATTGTACTCATCCCAATATAATGTATTGATCGACATTACTCTCCAACATGTATTCTTCCATTTCTTGTTCCTTACTCATGTTTTCATCCAATGCATTGATTTGTGTATAATTAATTGCATACTTGAAATTTGTGGGAATAACATTCTTATAACATCCAATAATGATAGGATCATTGGGATCTTGTCCTTCTAGAATATATTGCAATGTTCTAAAAATTAGATATTAAAGTCTCCTATTTTTTCATTTTTCTCCAAATGATTTTCTGTGAACTAAGTAAGAATATTATGGTATTCCATAGGCTGGGCATATATATTCATGAATGCATACTCAATATGATCAAAACAATTGATTGAATATGTGGTAAGGGACAAATACCAATCATATGTGGGACCAATCAATGTTTGTAGAAATACTTTAAGCATAACATCATCATGTGTTACCAAATGAATATCACAAATTTTCAAAAACTGGTCCATGTTCTTATTTGGATTGATAACATCATCACCATTGAATATTAGCAAGAAACTAGTGGGAAGATTTGGTAAATGATGTTACTCTCCTTGTAAATCCAAAGGACTTATTATTTGTCTTTGTTTTTGGTTTCATTGTCTTTTATTTATTATTTCTTCATTTCATCCTTCATCATTAATTATTTCTTTGTTTATTATTTCGTTATCATGGTCATCATGATATCCCATTCTTACTTCAAGAGGAATAAATGGTGGAACTAAGAAATTCAAGCCTTGAACCATGGAATTACCATATTGCTCTGCTTGTTCAATCATTTTTCTTCTACTTATCGTTACATGGCCCTCAAACGTTTTTATGCTTGTAGGTTCCATCCTCAGTTCCTCCATTCTCTGGTTGATCTTTCTACACATCCTAAGTATTTAGGGTCCTTTCCTAAAAAATGGATTCCATATCAAGCCTTTTGAAATAGTTCAAACTTTTCCTCCAGAATGTGAATTATGTGGCGGGTGGCCTTATTCTCCAGTTTTTGTTGATCTATGGCCTACACCACCACAGATTTATTCATCCAATAAAACTCTACAAGGTGGAATTATTTGGTATCCCTGGTCCTTGTTTGACTTGGGGTCTACCACCCAGTCTTTTTCCGTGACGAGAATGTCTTCCTACATAGTAATCTTTTTTCTCTTAAGGACTGATTCTTGCAGATTGGCCATGACTCTTTTCTATGTTGTTATGCATAGGTGGTGGAACCAATTTATATATTCCCTTTCCACCCTCTCTTCTCTATTACTAGTTTTGGGAGTAACCCTGGGCAGTTACTTACCCTCCCCTATTTTTCTCTTAGGAAGACTGCCCGACGTAGAGTTGGCCTTGCTATATAAAAGAACGTTGCACCGCCTTGATTCATAGATTTTTTTTAGACCAAATAGCTATCCTTACTTCACTCAATGAAGGAAAAGAGAGGATGATATTGTTGTATTCTATTGGTGAGGGTTCACAGCTAGTGGTACTCCACACAAAATAGAAGGATCGGCCTAAGGTGGATATGCACCCTCGAGACCTACGTGACCTTACCACTCTCAAACAATTTAAATATAGAGAGAGGTCACCTAAAGCACCAGATAATCTCAGATGAGGGACCTTGGTGGATCTATGTGAGCTTTCCCACCCCCTCTTAAAGAGAGGTATCCCTGACCATAGAAACAAGTTACTTTATGGCTTCCACTATCTCCCATAATTAACTAATTTGATATCATTTGCATGATCCCTAAACCAGTCATGTATGTTGATAATGACACCTGAAGTGGTTAAGTATTTCAAGGTCATCATCCCACCTAAAACCTTTAATGGGATCTCCATAGGATCTTGATGTCATAGTTTCATTTTATTAGAAGTCTTCTCCCGATGATCATTGTCTACCTTTCCAATTTCAAGCCATTTGTACTAGTTCCCTACCATTTGTATCAGATATTGTCTGACCACCTGGAGGGGCTACATGTATCATGTTGACATGTGGGTCTCTCAAAGACCCACTACAAATTCTCTAGTTTCCACATTTGTCTCCCCATGTGGGACATGATTGTCTAGCTTATTTAAATGTATTATTTTTTCTTGGAGTTCTCCCAGGTGCACTTACTCCCAACACATATAGGTCTCTTAATGGTTTTATCCCACTGCCATGTTTTCCAGGAAATATTCCACCGAGTTGGTATTTCTTTTGACATGACTATGGATTATGGATGAGGTTCCCTATATGGCTAGAGCCACCTCAGAAAGGCCAAAATATAACATCCAATCCATCTAAACTCATTATGGATTCTATATGTTGATGGTTTTGTGATGCGTTGAGCTGAGGATTTGGGATTCCCATTCCACTATGAGCATTGTGTACCTGAACTGTGATGCCATTCCCAAACCTAAGAGAATACCTACAAGTGTAGCTCCATTTGTTTTGTCATGTCCAAGTCTGGTGTGAAAAAATATTATGATTTGTCTGACCGAATATTATAAGAGCCCTCTGGCCCCCACTGAGCCTGGATTTCCCTTTGAATCCTCGTCAAATTTTAGTTTCAAGAATCCCAAAGTAGGGGGCTCCCATTTCTTCCTTATCCACTATTTTTCAGAGTGGGCCAATGATGGTTGGATTGGGATCTAACTTCAATGGATGTTCTAGCTTTTAAATATATCGCTTTCAACATTGGTTGGGGACAATTCTTTTGGATGTTAGGGGACCGTGACTATAGTATCTAGAATGTTAGTGCAAATTCCTTTCCAAATCTTTTCTACATGGAGATTCTACTAGTTAAAAATATTTTTATTATGTACCTTCCATAGGTTCCATAATAAAAATCCCAGAAACAAAGACCACACTCTCTTGAGAATTTGTTTGTAGTAAGGATCCACTCTCCACTCGATGGTTTTGATTATGTCTTGTCTATTTCTATCTAGAATTCTAAATAAAACTACTCCCTGATCCCAGAGATTTAGGGAAACTCTGTAGGAACTGAGGATATGGTTCATAGTTTCCCCCTCCTAGTAGAAAAATAGGCATTTATATGGACCTTCAAAGCCTCTCTTAGTAAGATGATCCTAGGTTAAATCCTTGTTTTTACCACAAACCATAAAAGGTGGCTCTTTTAGGCCATTGGTTTGAGTCTCAAATTTTATCCCAAACTTGCAATTTGATTGTGTCTGAGATCCCGATGGCCTCCCTATATGCCTCTTTAAGTCTAAAATTCTCATCATGCTCTTTTCCCCAATGTAGGATATATTTTCCCTTTCTCATAGGGGGAAAGAGACTTTTGAGAATGGATTCCATGTTCTAGCAAGAAGACCTCATCCCATTCAATTGGCCATTATGCAATATTTTTCTAGGATCTCTCTATCCCATTCATCGATTTTTGTGTCTCATCCCAGTAGTGAAAGTCCTTCCTCCACCTATTCCTACCATCATTTTTTGAATTTAGTGGAGGGTTTCATTGATATTGAGCTTTGGCAACTTCTCCCATGCATCTTCCCAGAAAATGGAAGACCGACCATTATGAATTTCTCAGAATATTTTCTTTTGTATGAGGTCGTAGTTTCTCCATGCGTATTTCCATATCAATGAGCTTGGTTGAGTCCCATATAATATTATCCATTCCTCTGTGGTGTTGTCCCTGGCATATTTTCCCTACCAAATTTTGCCCCAAAGTGCTTTGGGGTTTTTTATCCACCTCCAAAAAAAAAATTCCTTTAGCGCCTGACCCATTTTGAGGGGGTCTTTGAGACCCAACCCCCTTTGGGAATTTGGTACATATAGTTTTTCCTAGGCCATAAGAGCCCATTTATTTTATCTTTTGCTTCCTCCCCATAGGAAATTCCTATGAATTTATAAGAGTTTCTACAGGTTGTTAGCAGGATTTGTAATAACATAGAAAATGTAAATATGCATTGCCATTAAAACATATTTTATCAGGAGAATTATTCGTGGTAGAGTTAGGAACTTATTTGTACAGCAATTCGATACTTCTTTGATTTTGGTAAGGAGCTCTTACCAACCAGGGTTTCAAAAATCCTTATCAATATGAGGAGAACCTAGATACTTAGAGGGAAGGGAGACCCTTTGAAAACCAAAAATTTGGGAAATATAGTGCTAGATTATGATGGGTGTGTTAAAAAAGAAGACTTTGGATTTATCCAAGTTGAGATGCATGCCTGATGATGTCATGAAGATATCGATAATTATCTTGAGAGATTTAGCTTCTTTCACTATGGGTCTACCCACAAGCAGGGTTTCATACACAAATTGAATATGGGAAAGAGGAGTGGTCTAGGGATTAATGCATATTCTTTTGATAGACCCCTCGGAGAGGGATTTTTTCAAAACATTCCCCAACCCTTCTGCGAGAATAATAAAAAGGTATAGATATAGAGGGTCTCTCTGTCTTATCCCTCTTAAGGATTTGAAGGTAGGAGAGGGTGATGCATTGAAAAGGATGGAGAAGAAAGTTGAGGATGTCAGGCTAAGGATCCAAGAAATCCAAGAGGACTCAAAACCAAAAGCCCCCAAAATTTATTTTAGAAAATTCAAATTTATTCGATCATAAGCTTTGGCAAGGTCAAGTTTTATTATCATTCTATATTTTCTACTAGTTTTGAGAAAGTGGGCATCTTCATGGGCCATGATTATCCCATCCATAATTTGAAAAGATTCCAAAAAACCTCCTTGCTAAGGAGAAATGATTTCTTTAAGGATAGGATTGAGTTTTTTTGCTAAGATTTTAGTGATAATTTTGTAAATTACATTGCATAAATAAATAGGATGAAATTGATATGAAAAATTGTATTCCCTTTATTTTGGAATCATGGTTAGGAAGGTGGTGTTGAAAGCCTACATAATTGATCTAGAGGTTTTGAATTCTTCAACGATTTCCCAGAGGTATTTTCCTATAATGTTCCAACATGTTTGAAATAATTCCACTGTGAAACCATCCAAACATGATGCCTTCCCTTGTGAAATTTATTTGAAAGTCTCTTTGACCTCCTCTACGGTCACGCTTTGCATTAGTCTATGGTCATGGGACAAATATACCAATTTTGTGATTTTACTCTTGATCTCATTCATGGCCTCCCTCCTATCCATATCTAGTTTTGAAAGCAAGTTGTTGTAGTAGCTTATCAAATTATTTTTAATGTCCTTGTGTCTTTCCAAAGTATCCCCTCCTTCCATCTAAAGAGAATATATCCTATTTCGGTTCTTTCTCTTGAGTAAATAATTATGGAAAAATTTAGTATTCTTATCCCCCTCCTAGAGCTAGTGGATCTGGGATTTCTAGAGAATCAATATCTCCTCTTGAATGTCTCTCTCATTAAGCTCCATGTGAACATGGGTTTCTTTACTCTATATCTCCAGGGAGTGTCCATATTGGATTATTTGTTCCTGAATTCTCTCCATATTTGCTTCCAGATTTAATTTTTCCTTTTGGATATTCCCAAAAACCTCTTTATTCCATTTCTTGAGGAAAGTTTTGATTTGCTTCAATATTTGTTGGAATTGATACATATTTTTACCATGAATAACTTAGTTCTCTGACCACCATTTTGTGATCCTTTGTATGAAATCTAGGTGACAGGTCCAAACATTTTCAAATATGAAGGTCTTAGGGAAGGGAACTATACAAGTGTCCCATATAAGAGAGATGGGACAATGATCTGCACCATAGAAGGGTCAAATGTCCACAAATATGGCATGTCTCAATTGATATAAATCTTCCAACACCATGACTATATCCAATCATTATTCCATATGATGTTTCCCTCCTCTCCTATTACTCCAAGTAGATCTTCCCTCTATCGGAGGGATATCAATGAGACATAGTTCATCTACAAGTTCCTTGAAGGAATGGTTCTTTGTATCCAACCTACATAGGCCTCCCTTCTTGTCTTCCAAAGATGTTGTTATATTGAATTCACCTCCTAATATCCACTTCTATTCTTTTAGTAGCTCGCCTAGGTTGGAGATATCACTTAGGAAGTCCCTTTTAGATGTAGGCATCATGGGACCATAAGAATTGGACACATTTCCTTGATCTTCTAATCCTAATTTAGTATATGATATCATGTTTATTCTATTTTACTAGGGCACCAATTCTATCTTAACATTAACTGGGTTCCATAGGAGGGAAATCCCCCCTAAGGCCCCTTCATCTTTGATACATACCACTTCACATTGTTTCCATATTCTTTTTGAAATTTTATTCATATTGTTTTTATCACACTTAGTTTCTTGCAACATTACTATATATTATTTTTCTTGATCTATTTTTTCCCTTAGAATTATGTGTTTAGATGAGGAATTTAGTCCCCTCGTATTCCAGAAAAAAAGATACTCATAATTAAGATTTGGTTTGGGGTAAGAAGTAATTTTTAGGTAGTCCCACTACCTGAACCGAGTCGATAAGAAGCACCCCTATTTCTTCTAAGAACTATAATTTATGTGGCTTGTGTCTCTTCTTATTTTCCTCACCCCTTGTTTCTTTGGGTTCTTCATTGGATTCGACTTGATTCCCAAGTTTCCTGAGGTTCAGGTCAGATTTTCCTAGGTTAATACCTTGTTATTTCTTTTGAGTAAGTCCCTTTGAAGATTACATAGTTGTCCCACTTGCCTATTATTAACCTCCTTCTCTTCATGTATGACTGTCAGACCCTTGATATAAACTTCCATGTCTTCAAGATATGAGAGTTGCATGATGCCTTCCTTCTCCGTCTCTTTTTGAGAATCTTCATTTTCCTCTGGATCTTGCATATTAATTTCAATGGAAATTGTCGATGGGATTATTGTTCTTTGATCCATGCGACATTATTTTTGGATCTCTTATTTATTTACTTTTGTTACTTTTCCTACCTCATTTTCTTTCTCTTATTGTGTATTATCTCCCTCGATGTTAACTTCTATATGGTCCTTTGATACCGAGATCTGGAAACTCTTTGAGTCCTTCCTTAAGGTTTCTCCAGTGGGTTTATTTCCTTTTCGATCAACTTTTCTTTTGTTGGGTATATTAACGAAACCTTCCAGGTCCACCTCTTATAATTTACCCTTATCAATGGTCTGTGTTGTGTTTTGTGGGAAATCTCTGAACAAGTGTTTATGTTCATGGAACTTCCTACATATAAATGGAGTGTGCTGATAAAATATGTCCTGAAACCATTCTTAGTACTGGAACGAAATGATTATTCATTCTGGTAGGGATCCTGCCACATTCATATACACATAAATTTTTGCATAAGAAGTATACCTCATCATTTTTGTGATCTCGGAAATTTTGACAAAAGAACCCAGAGTATTTCCTATCCCTTCCAATGTTTCCAAATTCCATAATTATTAGGTTTGGGAATATAATATGATCCATAGTCGATCTGTATCTTATTCTTCTTTCTCCAGAGAAAATTGTTACATCCAATACCTTAGGTGGAGCCTCACTGAATTAAAACAATAGGGTCCCTCATCAAATACTTTATTCTTGTATTCAGAGCAAGAGAATATTATAGTAAAAGAACCTTTAGACCCCAACTTAAATTTCAATTCCCCTTTGACTTTCCATATTGATTTTATCCAACCCATTAGTTCTTTTTCTGAGGGCCAAATTCCCATTAATTTCTCAATAAGAACGTGGTCCTTCACGTACTAAATTTAGTTCCCATTCGATGGATATGTGACCTTGTACCTTAGGTTCTCCACAGTTTTATCTAGAAAACCATTTTTTAGTCTCTTGTCAAGTTTGTTGCTCCTTCCTATTGTAGTTGCAGGTTGGTCAGATCTGGGCAGGCTACTATCTTTCATCGCCGCTATGACATCTCCTCACCGCTATGACATCTCCTAGTAGCTTATTGGTCCCACCTGCCACCGCCTCCTTTAACTATTTGTTTTTATCTTTCTCCTTAATTTCTTCAACTGTCGAATCCAAATCCCCTACCTCCATTGCTAACCTATCTCTCCTAACTATAAGCTTGAACTCCTAGAAACCCCTCGTCTTGTGCAAAAGAGATGAAGAAAAAAACCTATCTCCCTAACCTGAACCTCTCACCATCAAAACCCTGATCCATTGGTTCTTTTTTAAATCCATTGATTTCATCCATTTGTAGAGAGTTTGGATTCCCCCCCTTAAACTTGTTTAATTGGGACCTAATATAAAAAAAATTCTTTTGATGATTTTGTTCTTTATCCTAATATTTTTTTTCTTCCTTCAAATCTCATTATGTACATGTCAATGTTTCATTTTTCCATTTTCATGGATTCTAAAATTCCTGAAGATTCTTATTGAATTCTTGAGGTTTAATAAACAGATAATCTTCTTTGGGTAGTTCATCATAAGCTTCCTCCATTACTACGACATTAGTGTTTTGAACTTGGGGGGAGGGGGCCAGGCTTGGGAAATTGATCATCAATATTTTTATTTCTTTTAGAAAACCCTCTGAAACCATATGAAGCTACTCTATGATCCTGATAATATTTCCTAGGCCTGTGTTCATCATTTCTCCTTAATCGAATTATCTCATTTTACATGTGTTTGACTGTTCTATTGAGTTGATCAATTTCAACATCTTGTCGTGCATGTGGAACATAATTTGGTGGAGGAATGTTTCTTACATTTGGGGTTTTACCTTGGAAAATGTCTCTTCCTACCCCTCTATACTCCATAGTTCAATTTGGAATTGTTATTCTTTGATTTGTCAAATCAAGATGAGTCACCACTTGCCATTGTACTCATCCCAATATAATGTATCGATCAACATTACTCTCCAACATGTATTGTTCCATTTCTTGTTCCTTACTCATGGATTCATCCAATGCATCGATTTGTTCATACTTAATTTCATACTTGAAATTTGTGGGAATAACATTATTATAACATCCAAGAATGATAGGATCATTGGGATTTTGTCCTTCTGGAATCTGTTGCAATGTTCTAAAAATTATAGATTAAAGTCTTGTATTTTTTCATTTTTCTCCAAATGGATTTGTGTGAACTAAGTAATAATATTATGGTATTCCATAGGCTGGGAATATATATTCATGAATGCATACTCAATATGATCAAAACCAGTGATTGAATATGTGGTAAGGCACAAATACCAATCATATGTGGGACCAATCAATGTTTGTAGAAATATTTTAACCATAATATCATCATGTGGTACCAAATGAATTTCACAAATTTTCAAAAACTGGTCCATGTTCTTATTTGGATTCATAACACCATCACCACAGAATATTAGCAAGAAACCAGCTGGAAGATTTGGTAAATGATGTTACTCTCCTTGTAAATCCAAAGGACTTATTATTTGTCTTTGTATTTGGTTTCTTTGTATTTTATTTATTCTTTCTTCATTTCATCCTTCATCATTAATTATTTCTTCATTTATTATTTCATTATCATTGTCTTCATGATCTCCTATTCTTCCTTCGGTTGGTCATTATAATTTCTTAATTAATTTCAAACAACCAAGTGAAACATAAATTATCAACCCAGGGAAGTCTTTTGTTTCAAAGATAGCTGCGCACTATATATGCTCAATTCCAAAAGCACTTA
>JZKD02S2295990.1:0-32836 GCA_000966675.3 Picea glauca | reverse complement strand
GAAACAAAACACAGAAGACACACAATACAAGAGAGACACAGATTTACGTGGTTCACCCAGTGTGGGCTACGTCCACCAGAGAAATTGCCAGGTCCTTCCTTTATTATTATCCAACGAATGAAGGGATACAACCTACAAAAAAAACTGTTGTAACTTCCTCTTCTTTCTCTCATAGCATCCTCTCTCAGAATACAATATTCACCACCATCCATAGCCACAATACATTTCCCTCATAAAAGAGGGTTGCCTTCTAGGGACAAAAACCCTAACATAATCTCTACCGTTAGATCTGTGACCTTAGAATGAACGGTCCAGATTTACAATGAAATTAAAATATACTTTTACAAGGAAATTTTTCCTTTGAGGGCTTCACCCCCGAACTCCCGTTGGGGGCCTGCTTTCCCCCAGCTAGGGGGATAGCCCCCCCGGACCCCGCAGAGGGGGTACCCCCTCTCTGCACTCCCCCACGTGGAAGAGTGTACATACTTCTGGGGTGTAAATACTTCATGGGGTATAAACATAGCTGAAAGCAAGGAACTCTGAATCAGGAAGATAATCAGGCTCCACAACCAACAGATCTAATATAAAGTCTTGAAATGGATGCATTGTTTCTCCCTTTGTATGTGTATCTATTGTGTTTTTTGTCTAAATTTTCTTGTAAGTTAGTCTCAAAATTATAATTAGTGGTGCTCCAAGTTACATTGTATTTTCATTGGTATCCTTTCGCGAAAAACCTTCGACGCCAATATATTTCATCGTACGACGCTGACGTGGCACTACTGGCTCGGGATTCATGGTACTGAAGACCAGGGAGTTAGCTCGTGGGCATTGGTTGGACTCAGAGCTTTGTTCAAGTCGTGCGTTCTAAGATGAACTTGGGATTGTCGATGCCAAAAATTTATTAGGAAACGACCTTCAGATATAAACCTATCGTGTAGTTTCTTTGTGGGTTATCATCCTCAAAAACCCTCGATGTCAAAAACGTTTTGGGGGTCAGCGATCGATGATATCATTTCTTTCTTTTTCCAACACTTACTCTTTTTCACCCTTTACTGATGCTGAAGGGAATCAGTTTTCGGTGATATCCTTGCGTGATTCTTGTCGTGAAAGAGAGACTTTCATTTGCCAATGCTGAAAAATTGGTGCTCGGTGACCCCGGTTCTCTCGAGTGATTCTCTTTGATCTGAACCCGCGAGTGATAAGTTTCCAATAATTGGTTTTTTATGTCACTCCTTCAAAAGGGTTAGTTATAGATCGTTTTACTTGAGCGATTTGAAATTAAAGGTAAAGTTGAAGTCTTATAAGCTTGAATTCAAAGTGAATGAAAACTCTTTAGTTTTCCTTATTTGCAATATTTCATGCTTGCTTTTTACATCCTATGTGTGGAAATTCATGGAAAAACAACATAAGAACATAATACACATAATGGATAAGACACTTCACTTGATAATGGAGTTCACCCTTGCAGTGGGCCACTTCTTCGGGTCATGCTCCAAAGCCTGACCGCTTTATTCTTCTCGATGTAATGATGTCACTCCTTTACAAGTTATAAGTCCAAAGTCCCTCTTTGGTGATGAAAACAAGAGATTGGAATGTGATCAGGAATGTATCAGCTTCACAAGTTATACTCATGAGGAATCCATAATGTTGACATGGACATAATTCCCACATACTCAATACATAAAAAGATGAAGAATAAAATATGACCCCCATCAGTATGGATCCATCAAAAGCCTTAGATATATTGCTCAGATCCAAGAATAAATATGCATCCCATACAAAAGATCTTGAAACCACGAGATTCATAATTTCTTCATTGGCCACATGTCATGAAAGTCCCAACATTTCTCTGTCACATATAACTGATTGATTTGATGTGAAAGAAGATAAGAAACAAATAGATAGAAGGAATAAGTTGATCTTGTTGCCTTGTTGCAGCTTCTCTCTACTCCTTCATACCTATAACACACATGCTATGATGCAACATTTAATGACAAAACAACATAATAAAAAGCATGCTTACATTGGCTTCTCCAGCACTTGGATTGCTTCTCTGAAGATCTACTACAAAAACAAAACTCTTCATTGGATTTGCGTCATCGAATTACCCAAAAATGATTGTCAAATCATCTTCATCTGAGTCAGACACTTTTAGACCCAAGAGACACCTCTGCCTTGGTTACCATGCCACTACCTTTACAATAAATGACTCATTCTAGAATTAAGTTGCTGACATTTTCCTCATATCAGAAAAATAACACCATCACTGTGTTCATGGCATCATTTTACCTAAAAATGACTGTCTCCACACTTCGATCCGAGTCGAGCACTTTTGGACCCAAGAGGAACCCTCACCTTGATTTACATGCCAAAATTTGTACAAGTCATACGGATTCCTTACAGGTCGTACCAGGGCATACGAAGGCACTTAGTGCTCTATGTGATGGTGTGTTCTACTCTATCCTAAACTCTACCAGTAAGCCTCCTTTTATACTAATTCTGAGCGGTTATGCAATAATGAGGATGGTTGGCCAAGAGGTTAGCGAAGCTATGTTTAGGCATTGGTTGGCGGAGGTCCTGGGGTGGAATCCCATGGGCCTCCCCATTTTGGCGAATGGTTAAAACCATTTTGGCACATGCCCCCGCTAAATTTAGCAAGCAGACACTAAATTGGCAGAATCGGCTAAATATAGTGGAACCACCACTAAAATTGTGGATGGGTTGTTAAACTTAGTGAATATTATGGCAGAAGGTTTGGCAGAGGCTACATATAGAGGATGTGATATATATAGCAGAAATTCCTCCATATTTTGCAGGGTTCCATAATATATATATATATATATATATTAATTTCATTCACAAAGGGTTATTGTGTATTTCAAGGGTGCCACATGGTGCCTCCCTATTGGGCAACATGGCATCCTCTGATTCACCCACCTGTCTATGATGATGTCATGTTGGACACGTGGCACCTTTTGGGTGTGCCATGTAGGCTGTACGGATGCTGAAGTCATCCATACTGATGCTAACGTCAGCAGTACGGATGCTGACTCATCCCTGTTGACTAGGCTAGGTTGACTAGAACTTTGACCGCTTATAACTTTTGATCCATAACTTCTTTTGACAAGACGTTTGTGTCGTTGGAAATATTGCGATGTGCTCTTCGTGATCATGTCATTTTAATGGAGTTTTGGGAACTTTGAATTTTTCCCTTTGTCTGCTTGTTGAGGCCATTCTAAGCCTCCTAGGATACTTCTATGCATTCTGTAACACTTCTAAAACTTCCATCCAGATTACTCTTTCATTTTTAAATTCTTCCCGATGTTGAATCTTTGAGCGCATCGGGGAAAAGTTTTGAGTGTTAATTCTTTATTTAAATGTTAGTCTTTTAAGTTATGGGTTTTTAGATGTTCAATCAAACTTTGAGAGACTTAAATGAGAAACAAATGATAAGTAAAGGCAACATTTTCATACTGAAGTCAAATTTAGACAGAGCAAAAGATCAAGTGGTACCCAAAAAAGGAAATTTGACAGACTTTTTTAGGGTGTGTTGAGTGCTCAACACAACACTTTAGCAATAAAGCTTATAATAGTGTGGTTGTAAAATATAAAATCTACAACAAAGGATAACAACCTTAATGGATGTAGAAAAACAAGCTAAACATCAGCAAAGTTAACCCACAAAAGTTACTCCTAATTATCTCAAAAGGTGCGCTAGGATTAGTAGTTTGTTAGAGAGAAGTTATAGCTAATTCCTAGGGTTAGTTTGTAGGTTTCATAGGGTTAGAAGGTTATATTTTTTTGCAGACCTAATGGTTGTAGGTTAGTTTTTTAATAGTATCATTTTTTTAACGAGAGAAATAGGATGCCTCAATGAGGCAAGATAGCCTAAGGCTCAAAGAATAAAATCCATGTGAGAAAACTTCAAGACCTTGACTTTTCACATTTATCAATGCAATATTTTGTTTGTCTAATGAAATGAGTAGTGCCTTTGATTAATGGGTTAATGGGGTCACAAGAAATAAATCTAGAGGTACTAACTCCTTGGGGGTATAAATCTTCTTATTCCCCAAGGCAAGTATCCTAGCTAAGGTTTAGGCTAAGGGGTGTATGCCCTTATACTTCCTTAGAAAACCCTTGCAAACAATATTTATATGAAAACTTATGGTGGATATAGGTAGGGTTGTATTCCATTATACTCCCTACTGTACCTTAATAAATAACCTTGAACTTTTAACCAAGAAAACAACAACAAGTGTAGCCTTTATCAAATTCAAGTTGCAACAAGATAAATGCCAAGAAAAGCCACCATAAATAGATAGAAACGACCTCCACAAGCTAGTGCATCATCATCATGTATCCAATAACAAAAGAGAACACCATACCATATATAAAAGAGAAAAAATCTTGAAGGTAGAGAAATTTTCAGTCTGTGGCCTCTCACAATGGGAGAGATATGTTATGAAAATGAGATTCAATGATCTTTATTTATAAAAAAAAACCATAAAATATAGTTTGTACACTTATAAAGGGTAAAACATAATATAAGGGGTAAAAAACACTTTATTACCCCTTGCATCAAATAATAATATTTAAATTTCACTTTAACACAAAAGAAACCCTAAAAATAAGATGATGTCACCCTTTTTAGGGACATTTTGATAACTTGAGCAAGTCGTTGGAGATGAAAATGTAGGTCATTGGGGATCCTTGAGCCTCCTCATCATGTGCTAGGGTCAATCCATGTCTCCTACCATGAAAATATGCCAAGTGTCAATGTGAAATCACTCCATCACCATCAAACCCCCTCAAGCATGACGTCAACCCTCAAAATATGATGTTTTACCTCTCCTAGGCAAGTCGTTTGGGTACTATGGGATGGATAAGATCCTCCATGATTCCATGCAAGCCTCCAAAGGAATATATCTATGATATGGTGCGAGGGCCTACAAAATCGAACCTGTGGGATCCTTTCCCCATGGAAGACCAAGATAGGCTTTCTCTCCCAAAACTACCCACCAAGCAAGGTCCTGAAAACCAAAAGGGTACACCCTCCAAATATCTCAAGTAAAATATATCATGAAAAGTGTAAACCACATCTAATAATCAAGGAACCTAAACATGTGCATCAAAACTACCTCATCAAATTCAAAAAATGCTCAAAAACCCTATACAATTGACCAAGTTTAAGTATGGGAGGGGTGTCATCAAATTCCTATAGGGTATACCAAATCCCTCAAGTAAGGGATGCTACCAAGGATGGCCTTTCAAGGTTATGTAATGGATGATGAGGTGGAAGGGGATTAGACTTCATATTTCTATGAGTTTCATGACATACAAGGGCTCGTATTATCTCATTTATGGGTGCCTTTGTAGAGGGTGTGTGCCACCTTCATTTATGATGAACTTTTTCCAATCCCATGTTCTTTCCATTCTTTATTTCTTTCATTTTTTAAGGAAAAAGTTGAAGGACACTATCCTGGCTTGGTATCCAGATAATGACAATTTAATTCACAAATACCTTGTGGAAATGAGAAGGTTGGCTTGTGATGAGACCCCCTTTCTCTTAGTTTTTTAACTGAGAGCCATTACCCTAGCTTGGTGACCAAATGATGGTAATTTCATACCGCTAAATACACATTATCATGATAGGTTGGCTCATGATGAGACCTCCCATTCTCCAACTAACCCCTTAAGAATTCACTATCATTTATTTTTTTAGGTCCCCCTTTTCTTACAGAGAAGAATTTCATTGCTTTCTCGGGGATCCTTGGATGAAGCATCTTGGATGAAGCATCTAGGATTTTATCTTTTTTATCCAAAAACAATCCTTCTAGGCAACCATCCCCTTATTCCCATGAAACGAGGTACATGCCCTTCTTAGGTCACTAAATTCAAAGGACTTAGAAGAGGGAAGTATGATGGGAATGTAATGAGTAGAAAGTGGTATGTATGGTCGAGAATGGTATGATAATCCCTCAAGGGAACCCCAGTTTCAAACCTTCCCCAAATGTTGGCCACTTACTAGGAAATTGATGACACTCACCACGGTGAAACAGGGTCAAAAGCATAATTTCCAAGCAGGAATTCTATAATCCAAAGTAACTTAAATACAACATTTTTAAATTCCTTAAATATTAGGGTGATTACCTTCCATAATACCTAACTTTTACCATATGGAGCAAGACCCATATTCCTTCTAGAAGCTATTTGGTGTGGTGGATGCACCGACAATTGACCAGAATGTGGTGATAGAGCAGGCTTCCGCATGTGCAAGTGGACACTGCTAGTCATGTGGTCTCTCGGCACTCCATATCTGTAACCTAAGGGCCTCAAGACATCATCTCCTTAGTTATCCCACAAAACAAGGTTAACAAATAGTATCTCCATAGAAAGGTTCTCTTTTTCTTCTAACTGTCATCTTTGCACTCTTTTCAATACACTTTGAGATATGTGAAATTTATTAATATGAATTATGAAACTTAACTACTAAGAGGCTAAGGTCATTAATAGTTCTTGATGATACATCCTTTCACTATGTACAATTTCCTTTGGAATGCATGAAAACTTTTAATAGTAATTATTCTTCATAAGAAAATGATCATTTGAAAACCATGACAATTAAGCTTCATTTACTCCTAACAATCATATTTTCCTTGGGTATCGAGACATCATAAATGCACCATAAATTACCTCAAGAATGAAGATCATGAATGTTTTCCTAGTGAGAAATACACTAAGTATGGGAAATTTGGTGCATTAGGAAGGAATATATACAAGTTTTACGAAGGAGTGAGTCATGCAAAGAAATGGTTCATGTCTAGTTCTTTGCATGAGATGTAATTTGAAATTCACTAAGTATAGGTTATGTAGTGAAGAGGGGAGAGAGAAGGTATTGCAAGAAAAGGTGTTGCATAGTATCGTAAATATGGAGGGGAAGTGTTGTGGAGAATTGGTCATGTGTTGATTTCTCCATATGACACATGATTCAAAAATCAGTTAAGTATATGAAACTACAATAGAGAAGAGGAGAGTCATGTAGGAAGATTCAAATGAAGAGAAATTGGTTTTGTGGATAAAGGATCATATGTCGGTTTTTTTGCATAAAAAACATTCAAAAATAGACCAAGTGTCATCCCATGCAAGAAAAAGTGAATTACCAATGTGGAATGCAAAGAAATAGTAACCATGCAAAGACTGGAGTAGCTTAATGAAAGGCTTCTTCACTTGGTGCAAGGCATGAAAATGAATGCGTGTTGGAAGTGTGTGACTTTTTTTTATGAAGTCATGAAGAGATGTAAGACTTGTGTGGTATGTGGAGAATGATGGATTAGGATAGAAGGGAATATTTACCACATAGTAAAACATAACATGAAAAACAAGTTTGAGACATTAAAATGGATCAACAAGACAAAAGTTGGACTAGGCTCCCCCACCAAATTTCTTTTCAGATTCAACTAGTCTTGCATCGGATGAATATCTTCAGGACTGTTATTGATGAAGGGGCCTTCACTTGTATTATATATATTTCATGTTGGATATCTATCAATTCCACAGATATTTTGCAGTATAGCACTATGTTGAATTCATTTAGTGGCCACATATTTAATCCTAATGGAATCATTGACACCTTTCTTATGGAGTTAGGTGGAAAGACTATCTCAATTCAAGTTGAGGTAGTCGACACCCATTAGATTATTATATGTTGCATGTCCATAGTTGATTCTACATGATGATGATTATTGTCTCCTCTGTATTTAAATTTATTTGTTTTCCCCATCAAGGGAAGGTGGCAACTATTAGTTAGTTGGAATATTGCATGCCTCATTATAGGACTAATAATGGTATGAAAATTCAATTCATCAATGGTTCCTCGAGTACTTACTAGAGTGTAAGTGTGGGGATGTTTAAGGATTCACCACTCATGGGTACATTTACACTACCCTCTCCTCTCACTACTCAAACCACCACTCCAATATATATCATTTCTATGGGATCTTTTGAATCCCAGGGGTCTCTTGATCCTTTAGTTGTGCCTAATCATTATGACATTGAATCATTTGGATCTATCATGAAAATTAGTGTAGTCAAGATTTCCTATTAGGTGATCTAGTTGGAATCCACTGACACTCATCAGAGTCTCCAAAAAGATGTGGAATTCGATCAATATGCTTTTCCCACATGGTTGTCACTCCTCCTCCCAGTTCACATGAATTTCTAGATATTGAGATGCCTTCAAATGAGGCCATTATCGAGGTCATGGATTCAGTTGATAGGCCACTGGAGGATACACGTCATCATCTATCATTTCTTCCTAATTTGGAAAGCTTGCATGTTGAAATAAAAAAAAAATGATTTAAGACAGGGGAAATTTTCTAAGTCATCTAGTGAAATACCAGGGCTTTAACAGTTTGAGTCTTGGATTTATTTTTTGGAACTTGCATCCAAATTATCCAATCTAAACCATACTAAATATGACCATCTCTTACCTTTTCCATGTCTTGATGGGAATCATCAGGGAGCTATGATAGTTCATGAGACTGCTCACCATTTGTTTCCTCATGTAGTTCCTAATATTGGCATGTTTCTAGTTTTTTACCAGAATCATGAAGATTTAGGAATGTGGAAATTTGATTCTATTTGTCATGGCCTATGGTGTTCCATATGATGTATACAAAAACCCATGAGTTCACTGATAATGATAGTGTTATAACATCATGTTTTAATGGTTCATCACACTT
Organism: Picea glauca; assembly: GCA_000966675.3. Lineage (NCBI taxonomy): Eukaryota > Viridiplantae > Streptophyta > Pinopsida > Pinales > Pinaceae > Picea > Picea glauca. The sequence goes on along the minus strand of JZKD02S2295990.1, from coordinate 24,095 downwards.
CTCTTGGAACCAGTCAATCGGGTGGTCGACCTACATATGGAGACAATCGGTCAAGCGATCAAATTGATATCTACATCAATTAGTTGAGTAGTCAAAAAGCCTATTAGTCGGACATTGGACCATCATTCGAAGATAGATGGTTGGTGAATCGACTATCTAAGAAATCGAATACGATTTGGATGCATGGATGGTTGGGTTGATCATCCTTTTTTCCAGGGCTGATTTTAAGGATGGAAATTTATAATAAAATGTATAAACATGGGCTAATATTACTTGTCCTTAATATGAAAAATGTAAAATGTTTGGTGATAATTTTTTAAAAATATTCAAATTTACAAGGATTTTATAAAGTTTCTATAAATGTTTGATGATTTTTAAGGTAAAATAATTTTATTCTATGGAATTTGGGTGAATGTTTTTTAGAAAAAATGGAAATTGGCAAATATTGTTTTGGGAAAAACCATGGAAAATTATCCCAATTGCGAAATTTATCCCCTAAAATAATCTATGCTTTTTTCAAGCTAACTAGACAATGTGTATTTAATGGAGTCAAATCTAACCACCAACATTTACATGTGGACAAGATCTTCCCAATTCAGAGGAAGTTGGTTATATATTGATGCCATAAATAACAGACCTATGGGTCATTATCAATGAGATGTACAAGTGTACAATATGTCCAATATGCATTGTGATGTTATAATCACAATGCTTTGTGATTAAGTGTTGTAATGGTGTCTTTAGACACCACCTTTTTCATATTTGAAACTATCCTCTTCAATTATTTGTAGTTCTATTTATTTATTTCATATCAGGTTACAGCCCCTCCCCAACATGGTACTCTTCAATTATTTGTAGTTCTATTTATTTATTTCATATCAGGTTACACCCCCTCCCCAACATGGCCTATGGTGTTCCATATGATGTATACAACAACCCATGAGTTCATTGATAATGATAGTGTTGGAACATCATGTTCTAATGGTTCATCACACTTCTCTTGGAACCAGTCAATCGGGTGGTCAACCTACATATGGAGACAATCGATCGAGAGATCAAACTAATATCTACATCAATTAGTTGAGTAGTCAAAAAGCCTATTAGTCGAACATTGGACCATCATTCGAAGATAGATGGTCGGTGAATCGACTATCTAAGAAATCGAATACGATTTAGACGCATGGATGGTTGGGTTGATCATCCTTTTTTCCAGGGATGATTTTAAGGATGGAAAATTATAATAAAATGTATAAACATGGGCTAATATTACTTGTCCTTAATATGAAAAATGTAAAATGTTTGGTGATAATTTTGTAAAAATATTCAAATTTACAAGGATTTTATATAGTTTCTATAAATGTTTGATGATTTTTAAGGTAAAATTATTTTATTCTATGGAATTTGGGTGAATGTGTTTTAGAAAAAATGGAAATTGGCAAATATTGTTTTGGGAAAAACCATGGAAAATTATCCCAATTGCGAAATTTATCCCCTAAAATCATCTATGCCTTTTTCAAGCTAACTAGACAATGTGGATTTAATGGAGTCAAATCTAACCACCAACAGTTACATGTGGACAAGATCTTCCCAATTCAAAGGAAGTTGGTTATATATTGATGCCATAAATAACAGACCTGATGGGTCATTATCATTGAGATGTACACGTGTACAATATGTACAATATGCATTGTGATGTTATAATCACAATGCTCTGTGATTAAGTGTTGTAATGGTGTCTTTAGACACCACCTTTTTCATCTTTGAAACTTATCCTCTTCAATTATTTATAGTTCTATTTATTTATTTCATATCAGGTTACACCCCCTCCCCAACATGGGATGAGAGTGACCGATTGTGACCTCGCCTATTGTCTTCAAATCATTTTGAGTTGGATTTGATGTTTGATTGAATCTAGGCCAGTGATTTGCAGACTATAACTTGCGGAAACACATTATATCTGTCTATATATCGAAGATGGATTTGAAGATCGATCCCGTAATTTTGAATGGATCAAATTATATACTATGGGAACTAGACATGGAAACCCTATTGAAGGGTAAATGACTGTGAAAGTATAGAAAGACAGTGATTCTAGATTGAACAGACGATCAAGGAAAACAAAATTTTGATGGAAATTATGATAAGTTTACGGGGGTCATCACGACCTATATCTCGTGGGATATTCAATTTTAAATTAGTGGAATTGACTTCCCTCATCAAGTTTGGAAGAAGTTGAATTCGTTGTTCGACAGAGATGATGAAAGACATGTCATGCAATCAAAGAAAGAGTTGGACTCTCTTGATCCTCATTGTTTCTAAGGAATAGACTATTTGGCATGCTTGAAGGAACTGTAGTTGAAGTTGGGATAATGTGGAAAGGATTATCAGAAGAAATATGGAAAAGTCGTCAAACTAGTCTTGATGAATTTTTTAACACCATTCGATGTGTTTGTTTTGACTTTCTTCACTAACTAGAAGGCATGCAAGGAAGATGGTAAGGATTACACATTTGAAGATTTATGTGGCTTATTGATCGCTAATCAACATAGATTGCTTGATGAAGGAAATATCTATGGTAAACATCAAGCCAAATTTATCAAGGGAAAGGGAAAGTCGAATCACAAGGAAAGAGGATGGTTTGATACCCCTATACAAAGACCTATATTCCTAGACCAAAAACCTAAATGGAAGATATATGCACCCTATTAGAGTCGAAAGAAGAATTCTTTTTAATACTGTGGAAAGATTAGACATGTGGAGAAGGTATTCTACAATAAGAGAGATGACCTAGAGGATAAGGCTAAATTCCTTGAAGGAGACATGCCCACTATTTGTTGGCTCACTAATAATTTCACCTTCCACATTGGAACTTCTCAATCCTTGTTATCTCATTCTGCACAGAGAAAATAGGTATTTGACTCTGGGTTCACTCATCATATGGCTAAGGATGATTCTTTATTCACGTCCTTAGATGAAGCTATGGAGAGGAAGATCTTTGTTGTTGATGATTTTTCTCTAGACATTGCTAGTTAGGTTGATGTTTCTTGTTGACATGGGAGAATTATCGACGTCTACCATGTACCATACTTTAGTGCCAATATTTTGTCGGTTTCTCTATTAATAAAGACAAGAAAATTTTTGGATTTTTGTCCAGATTAATTATTTTTTTGATATTTGAAGAAAGGTCAATCAATTTTTGTTCGAGGATTTCTCGACTTGAAGGATAGTTTGTATAAGTCTTGTGACACGAATTGACCCAACTCATAAATGCATTATCTTGTTTCTCACACTGACAAACAAAATCAAACTTGGCATGAATGACTTAGACACCTAAAATTTCAAATTCTATAATCGATGGAAACTCAGAATATGGTAGTTGGTTTACCTAAAGTTTTTCTCCCTAATAGAGTCTGTAAACGATGTGTGCTTGGAAAGAATCATCAGGCACCCTTTGAATTTGACAAAGCATGGGGAGCATAAAAACTTCTAGAGCTAGTTCACAGTGATATGTGATGCATCAATATACCTTCCTTAGTAGGTGCAAGGTATATCTTGACTTTCATTGATGATGTCTCTCGTTTCACTTAAGTTTATTTTCTAAAGAATAAGAATCTTGTCTTTGAAGAGTTCAAAACATTTAGAGACTTTTTTGAAAAGCAATGTGGCCAACCCATCAAGTGCTTAAGATTATAAAATGGTGGTGAGTATGTGAATATACCTTTTGAAGAATGAATGGTTCGACATGGTATTGACTGGAAATGGTCGATCCCTCATACACCTCAACATAATGGCATTGTTGAACAAAAAAATCAAATGTTAGTTGAAATGGCTAGATTTGTTTTCCAGGCCAAAGATTTTCCTCCTCGCTTCTTGGCTAAATATTTCTATTGTTCAAATTATTTTCTCAATTGTATCTTGACTCAAGTTATTCCTTTAGTGACATTCGTCGAATGATGGTGTGGAAGGAAGCCATCAGTTCACCATCTCCATGTTTTGTGATGTGTTTCCTAGGTTCATACTCTTAATGATTGCAGAAAAAATTTGGATGTAAAGATTCATGCTCGCATCATGATCGGATACTATAAAGAGTCTAAAGACTATCAACTATTTGACTTTGTCAAATGAAATATCATTATCAAAATAAAATTGTGGTTTGATGAGAATTTTTTTGGAATCAATTTGTTGAATGCCTCTTCTGGATTGTTACAGGATGATCACCATGATGTTGTTTCTGACTCTAGTTCTCCTATTTCGTTTTTCCGTCCTTCGACTAGACAATTGAACTATGTTTATATTTCGATCAAACTATTGACTTCCTAGTTGACTATTCAGTCGATATCTGTTTCAACTAATATTCCATTTTCTTCCACTAAAATTATTTCGACTTATGAATGACCTTCTCCAGTGAACAACATTTCACCCCTTTCTTGTCTACCCAGATGGGATGTCAATACCATTGAAGTTGTTGAACATGATGTCTATGATATTTCTTAAGGCTGACAAACTCATAGTCAGAAGCAACATGTTGGTGTTGCATTGATGACTCGTGTATTTTAAACCTATGATCCTATTACCTACTTAGACGCATAAGGAAAACCTAAATGGGAGCATGCTATGTAGAAAAAAATGGATTCTTTGTCAAAGAATCACACTTAGGATTTAGTTCCCTAACCAAAAGGGAAGAATGTTGTGAAGTGGCGATGGGTCTACAAGACCAAATTTACCTTTGAAGGTGTTATTGAGCATCATAAATATCTCTTGGTTGTGAAGGTATTTTCTCAACAAGAAGGCATAGACTACACAGAGATGCTTTATCATGTGGCGAAGATGAAGTATCAGATGGATGTGAAGAGTGCCTTTCTTCATGGTGACCTATTTGAATAAATTTTCATGGAACAACCTCTTGGTGTTGTGACAGATTATCACTTGGTTTTTCAACTTAAGAAGTCTCTTTATGGTCTGAAGTAAGCTCCCCAAGCTTGGTATGCTAAGGTCCATAGTTTATTTCTTCGACTTGGTTTCAAATGTTGTGAATCTCATCACAGCTTATATGTACCCCATTCTCATGGAAACACTTTGATTATTGATGTATATGTTGATGACCTTGTCATAACTAACAATAAAATTGATCTCATTATTAGATTGAAGAAGCAACTTGTTGACTCCTTTGACATGATATATTTTGGTATACTACATTATTTTTTGGGTCTTCAAGTACTACCACTGCATGATGGTTTTTCATTTCTCATTCTAAATATGTAATGGATATTTTGACACGTTTTAATATGGTAGACTGTAAACCATGTGCTACTCCTTTTCAATCTACCATAAATATGAGAAAAACTTGTCAAAATCCCAAATTCCATGCTACACTCTATTGACAACTGGCCGGTAGTCTCATTTATCTTACTCACATTCAACCTACCATTTCCTTTGTTATTAGTGTGGTTTCTTATTTTATGCAAGATCATAGAGAAAATCACTGGAAATAATTCGAAAGAATTTTGTCGCTATCTAAGGGTACATGATCCAGGTGGATATTGGTGGCCACCCACCTATTCCAACTAGATCCTCATGTCTATTTTTGTTCATCATGTTCTTTTGTACTTCTTTGTAATTGTGGGTTTTACACTTATGGGGTTGTCTGAAGCCCCACACATCCTCCAGGTGGATACGGGTGGCCTCTTACCTAATCCAACTAGCTTATTTTGTATGTTTTCATGTCATCACATCTTATTGTACTTCCAGGGCTGATTTAGGGCCCTAAACATTGTTTTTGTTTTCTCACAACAGTCAAGTTGTAGACGGAGTCAAAGTTTGATGACATAATGTGTAGTTCTCTAAAAAACCTTTCCAATGGTCTATCACGTGCCTAAAACGAAGTTCGTATGCAAAACTTATGACCCTTGGAAGTTGAGGTACCAAATTACACTAACTTACCCATAGGGCCCACATGACTTTTGGTGTTTCACCTTGTAGGGTTAGGCTTTTGGATGTCTAGGGTTTTGGAATTCATGAGTAATATCAAAAAGGCCTATGGAGCCTCATTGTAATCCATTCTTCTCCGACGGATGTGTGTATTAGCCACATCTGTTCTTAGAGATAGCTACCACCATTCAAGAAAGTGTTTTATTTTTGTATTTTTACGGTTTCATCCTATTTCATTATTTAATAGAAGATATTGTTCACTGGATATTTGTGTTATTCTTCATATCTCTGTGTTTTATTGTATTCAATTTGTTAATCATTTCGTTCTACTCCTAAATATGGATCAGTGATATCAGAGTGGTATGCTCTTCATTTATTTTTCTGCATGAATGCCCCTGACAAGATCTAGGTACAATAAGTTGGGACTCGAACTAATCGAGCCATTACTAGATCAGTTGCATCAAGACTGACAACAACCCATGGGGGACAAAAATAAAGATGATGGAGTAGGAGATCCTATTAAAATGTTTCTCGAGGAATCCCTCATTTGACAAAGGAATGAAATGATGGAAAACTTCACGTAGATCCTTAGACGACTGCCCACAGGAGAGGCATCATCATCAAGCGGCCCTGAAACCCCCTTCAAGGTACAGGTAAATTTTTATATTCCATTATTTGAAGGAATGATAGATGCAGATGTTATAGATAAATGGTTGAATCTGCTCGAAGGATATTTTTTGGTTCACAATTTTTCAATAGGGAAAAGATAACTTTTTCATTCCTCAAGGCCATTCCCCATGTTAAAGACTGGTGGAATACTTACTCTGAGAAAAGAGTTGTGGAGGAATATACAATGTTTGTGGCATCCCCTACATGGGATTCCTTTTGGGATTCCATTAAAGAATAGTACTACCCTATTGGAATCTACGAGGACCAGTACACCAGATGGACCACCCTACATCAAGAAAGGGACCAAATAGTACCAAATTTCACCAATATTTTTCATACCCCATGTACCAAATTGGGTATCAAAGACTCTGAGCATCATCTGGTTCTCAAATACCACGGTTGTTTGCATAGATACATTCAAACATAAATGGATTTCTTGAACATCGCCTCATTGGGAATGAATTATAAATATGTTGTCAAGATTGAGCAAAAATGACGAGAGCTTGGATATGCAAACCCCTCATAGCCAAAGAAAGGAAAAGGCAGCCCCAACCCACACAGCAAGGGACCAAGTCGAGATGGACTCCCTCAAGAAAACTAGTCCAATCCATAACACAAGAAGGGCAATGAGAAGATGAAGAAAGACACGGGAAAATGGTGTGAGTACCATAAAATTCCTTGGCACAACACCGAATAATGTTGCTCCAAGTAGTCCCTTATAGCCAAGATGAAGGTTTCTGATTCATGGGCTGATTCTGATTCCAGGTCAAGTCCTGAAGGGGGGAAGAAAATTATCGATGTTGAACCCAGTGCCACTATCACTGCCACCAAAGTCTAGCCAAGCGAACTAGAAGAACTAGAGGAAGGGAAACGCCTCTTTCACTCGCATATGTGGGTCAAAGAGGATTTGATTCATTTCATTTTCGACAATGGTAGTCAGAAGAAACTCATTTTAGAAGAGGTCATCAAGTGGCTAGACCTACCAATGACACTGCACCCGCAACCCTACATGATCGACTGGCTTCACCAAGGAAGAGATCTTTGTGTCAACCAACAATGTTGTCTACCCTACGACATCAAGCCTTTAAAAGATGAGGTATTGTGTGATATTGATCCCCTTGAAGTTTGTGATGTTCTTTTAGGACAACCATATTTATGGAAGCATCATGTTATGTATGAGTCTAGACCCCACATTTTTATTATTACTTTGGGTAGAAAATTGTACAAGATCCCAGAGGTAGTGCCACCTATTTCTATATCTTTAATCTATGCTAAGAAATGCAGTAAGGTCATTTCACAGATTGAGAATTTCATCTTCTTTGTGATCCATGTTCAAAGTAAGAAGAATTTTTTCACCACATCCGTGGCCTCTACACAACGCCTCTCTTTGTAGCAGAAGCAAGTGGAAGGGATCATGGAATAATACTGGGACATATTCTCCTCACCTATAGATGTACCAACACACTCCCAAGTCAAGCATCCAATTGATCTGACCCTCTATGCACCTCTACCTAATGGACCAGTCTATTGACGCTCGTTGATGGAGAATGATGAAATCATGCATCATATCCGAGAGATTATTCAAAAGGGGAACATTAGACCCAACTCCTCCCCTTGCATAAGCTCGATTGTACCAGTGTAGAAGAAGGATGGGATTTGGCAAATCTACATTGATTACAGAGCCTTAAACAAAATCACAGTCATGAACCGCTACTCCATTCCCAAGATTGATGACCTTCTTGAACAACTCAAGGGGGGAAAGTTATTCAAAAACATTGACCTAAAGTATGGATACCACCAAGTTCCCATCAAACCAACTAATGTATGGAAGACAACCTTCAAGTCTAAAGAAGGTCTGTACGAATGGCTAGTCATGCCATTTGGCTTAATAAATGCACTAGCCACTTTCATGAGGTTGATGGATGATGTATTGAGAACCTTCACCAACTCCTTTGTGGTGGTATATTTGGATGACATACTCATCTTCAATAGAATGTGGGAGAAGCACATGCGACATATTTAACAGGTTTTGAGCACTCTCTAGCAGCACAAGCTTTATGCCGACTGGGAAAAATGCTCTTTTGGTATGAACAGGGTCCAATACTTGGGATACATTATTGATGAGCATGGGGTACATTTTGATCTAGATAAGATCCAATTCATTCATGACTAGCCAACCTCGACCACACTGATTGAGCTTCAAAGATTTTTGGGACTATCCAACCTATACCGATGGTTCGTGTTGGGATTCTCCCATATTGCATGGGCCCTTAGCCAGGTGACTAAGGGTGGTGGTAGGGCCAAGTTCATGTGGGGGAAGGAGAAGAAAAAAGCATTCAATGATCTAAAGCATCATTTATCCTCAACTCTAGTACTCTCCTTGCTCGATCTAGAACAACCATTCGAGATTAAGATTGATGCATCTGACTATGTTGTGGGCGCAGTTCTCACTCAACACGGGAATCCGGTGGCATACCATAGTGAGACACTCTCTAATACTGTCTGGAAATACCCCACCTATGACAAGGAAATGTATTCCATTGTACAAGCCTATCGTCAATGGAAACATTACATTCTGGGGAAAGAGACGATCATACACACTAATCACAAGCCTCTACAATTCATACATACAGAGGGGAAATTACAGAATGATCACCATCAGAAGTGGTCCACCTCCTACAACATTTCCATCTCAACATCAAGTATAAGACATGTATCTCCAATCATGTCACTGACTACCTCAATCGGCCTCCTGTGGATGCACTCACCACTGTGCTCCATTCCTATGGACATGAAGCATTTGTTGGCCCTTGACCAAGTTTTGAATATCCTTGGTTACTTTTGACCCCTTTTGGGGACTTCGACAGGCTATCGAAGGTGGAGCGCAAGTCGAAGCAGAGATTGCAGGATCTCAGCCCCTTGTTTAGGGATTTTTAGGTTTTGGGCTTATGTAACAGGTATGGGGATGTCAGCCCATGGTTTTACCCATGTTTGGGCCCATTTTGTAATGTATAAATAGATATATAGGTGATGTAGGAAGAGGCAAATGTGCTAAGTGTGAATAGTTGTGCATGTTATGTGTTAAGAACTTGTAGAGCTAAGTGCAAGTGATTGTAAGAAGCTTGTGTATAAACATTAGGAAGGATTTGTTCTTAAACCTAGCTCGGGGAAGGATGATCTGTCACTAATTTTCACATTCAAGATGGACTCTTATGCCATCTGGGCCATCTCTGTGTTCCTAAAAGAGAGAGTGCAAAGCTAATTTAGGAATCCCACTACAGTCGGGTGGCAGTTAATCTTGGCGTAGTGAAAATTGTGGTCATTCATCAGAAACATTTTTATTGGCCAAAAATTCAATAGGACATCAGCAAGTATATTAGATATTGCACTGCATGTGCCATTTCCAAGCCAACCATCAAGAAGAAAGGATTATGTACCGCTCTTCCTATTCCCGAGAAGCCTTGGGAATCCATCTCAATGGATTACATGTTTGGATTTTCGTCCACCAAGAAAGGAGATGACTGTGTGTTTATGGTCGTTGATCGGTTTTCGAAGATGGCCATCCTCACAACCTGTAAGAAGAATGTCACAACGATATATATTGCCAATATCTTCTTCGAACGAGTGTGGGTCCACTTTGGGATACCACACACCATCATCTCCGACCGAGACAACAGGTTCCTCAACACCATTTGGTCCAGTCTTTGGTCCCTGTTGGACACCAAGCTCACCAAATCCACTGCTTTCCACCCCCAAACCGATGGCCAAACATAGGTCGTCGATCAGATGATGGTGCACATCCCGCACATGTACAACTCTAAGCATCCACAAACATGGGACGAGATTCTCCCATATCTCCAACACATTTACAACATGGCTCAACATAGTTCCACTGACCATAGCCCATCTCAAGTGGGTCTGGGATTCCAACCCTTGGGACCCATTGATGTTGCACTTCCTCTTTCCACTGCATAGATGGACTCTTCCCCTGACCAGTCTGTGATCGACAAAGCCACCAGATTCATTGAGAAGATTCAGCACATTCGCCAACAAGTCCAGGAGATTTTGCAGAAATCCAACACTAAGTACAAGCAACACCATGATCAACATAGAGTACCACACCAGTTTCAGGTTGGCGACAAAGTCTAGTTACAGTGTCTCACTGGGCCCCATCAGAAGCTTCGCCCACTTTGTTATGGGCCTTACACTATCACCAATACTGTGGGTAGCAATTCTTTTGAGCTCAACACTCCACCCTTCCTTGGTCTGCATCCAATATTCAATGTGGACCTCCTTCGGCCATATTTTCCACAATTATTGGACACCTCCGAGATCGCTGAACAACTGACACCAATAGAACTCAACCCTAACTGTATGGAACAAGCATCCACTAATCAGATAATGGACACACAGGTCAAGGGCACTTCCCATCAGTAGATCCAACTTTATTAGGTTGTCAAGGTAGGGAAACTCCTACTTCCAGGTCCGAATTGGGGCTCTAAACGTTGTTTATTTTTGCTTGTCACAATCAAACTATAGACATAGTAAGAGTTTGACAACAAAATTTCTATTTCTTTGAAAGACCTTTCCAATGGGCTATCACGTGTCTAAAACAAATGTCGTATACAAAAGTTACAACCCTTGGAAGTTGAGGTACCAAATTACACCAACTTAGCCATAGGGCCCACATGACTTTTGGTGTTTCACCTTCTAGGGTTAGGTTTCTGGATGTCTAGGGTTTTGGCATTCATGAGTAATATCAAAAAGGCCTTTGGATCCTCATTATAATCCATTCTGCTCAGACAGATGTGCATAGCAACCACATCTCTTCTTAGAGATAACTACCACCATTCGAGCAAGTGTTTCAATTCTACAGTTTTACAAATTCAACTTATTTCATTATTTAATAGAAGATATTGTTCATTGGATATTTATGTTATTCTTCATATCTTTGTGTTTTATTGTATTAAGTATGTAAATCAGTTCATTCCGCTCTTAAATCCAGATCAGTGCCACTCATCTTGGTATCCAATATTATTGAAGTTCAGATTTGTTGGTCGACTTCACTGACTCCAACTAGGGAAAAGAAAGTGATGATTGGAAGTCGGTTTGATTGCACTACCCACATACATAACATGCAAAAGGAGGCTGAGGAAGTTTTATGGAATCAATTTGTTGAATTCCTCTTCTAGATTGTTACATGATGATCACCATGATGTTGTTTCCAACTCTGGTTCTCTTGTTTCATTTTTCAGTCCTTCGATTGGACAATTGAACTCTGTTTTTGTTTCGACTGGATTGTTGACTTCCTAGTTGACTATTCAATCGATATTTGTTTCAACTAATCTGTCATTTTTTTAACTAACATTATTTCGACTTATGAATGACCTTCTCCAGTCAACAACAATTCACCCCTTTCTTGCTTACCCAGATGGGATGCCAAGACTATTGAAGATTTGGACATGATGTCCGTGATATTTCTTCAGGTTGACAAACTCACAGTTAGAAGAAACATGTTGATGTTGCGTTGATGACTCATGTAGTTAAAACTTATGATCATGTTACCTACTCAAACACTCAAGAACAACCTAAATGGGAGAATGCTATGTAGAAAAAAATAGATTCTTTGTCAAAGAATCACACTTGGGATTTAGTTCCCTGACCAAAAGGGAAGACTGTTGTGAAGCGTCGATGGGTCTACAAGACCAAATTTACCTTTGAAGGTGTTGTTGAACATCATAAAGATCACTTGGTTGTGAAGGGATTTTCTCAACAAGAAGGCATCCACTACACAAGGACATTTTCTCATGTTGCGAAGATGAACTATGAGATGGATGTGAAGAGTGTCTTTCTTCATGGTGACCTATTTAGAGAAATTTTCATGGAACAACCTCTTGGTTTTGTGACATGTTATTACTTGGTTTGTTGACTTAAGAAGTCTCTTTATGGTTTGAAGCAAGCTCCCCAAGCTTGGTATGCTAAGGTCAATAGTTTCTTTCTTCGACTTGGTTTCAAACGTTGTGAATCTCATCACAACTTATATGTACTCCATACTCATGGAAATACTTTGATTATTGATGTATATGTTGATGACCTTGTCATAACTAACAATAACACAGATCTCATTCAGATTGAAGAAGCAACTTGTTGACTCCTTTGACATGATAGATCTTGGTATACTACATTATTTTTTGGGTCTTCAAGTATTACCACTGCATGATGGTTTTTTAATTTCTCAATCTAAATATGTAATGGATCTTTTGACACATATTAATATGGTAGATTGTAAACCATGTGCCACTCCTTTTCAAACTAGTGTAAAGATGAGAAAAACTTGTGAAAATCCCAAAGTCAATGCTACACTCTATCGATAACCAGTCGGTAGTCTCATTTCCTTTGTTGTTAGTGTGGTTTCTCATTTTATGCAAGATCACGGAGAAAGCCACTGAAAAACAATCGAAATGATTTTTTGCTATCTAAGAGTACCACTCATCTTGGTATCGAATATTATTGAAGTTCAGATTCGTTGATCAGCTTCATCGACTCCAACTAGGCAAGCGAAAGTGATGATCAGAAGTCAGTTTGATTTCACTACCCACATATAGAACATGCAAAAGGAGGTTGAGGAACCATTGTCCAAAATAGATCAACTCCCTACCAAATATTACACCAAGCTAAAGCACAAAGTCATGAAAGGTACTAAGATGAAGGCATAGGACTTCCGTGTTAACTCTTACCATGTTAAAAATATATAAACATTAAAACCCAACAGAGAAATTAGATAGTCGGCCAAAGAGGCATAAGGTTCAACATAGTGATTATGATAAAAGACTTGTTTATAAAGTAAAGTAAAAAAGATAAAAATAAAAACCTTATATGGATCCGAAATTTTTGTTAATAAATTAAAGTTCCATATTATTAACGATATAATCTCTCACCGCTTTATAAAACTTTGACCGATAAAATTTCACACTGATTTATGAAACTTTGACCTAAAGCATTCACAGCTGTAAAACGGATAAGAAACCCTACACTACACTGGTTCGAGCTAGGTTCGACAATGGCGAGGTAAAGACGATGACGTATTAGTGTATCATCAATGAGATCTCCGCCTATCGTATGCCCAATTGCCAGCGACGAAGTACGAATATTAAAAGACGAAAGGAGGCGGCACATCGAGACGGCGAAGCTCACAGTGACGTTTTGGATATATATATATTTGTGTATTGCAATCCAGTATATGGTCCAGCCTGGCGTAGACATATGGATTGAAGGTTCGATCAATTAAATCACGATGGGAAATCAATTTGGATGGTTGAGTCAATGTATATGAATCCATAAGTAGATCTCGCTTTCAGCAAATACTATTGCAGCTACCATCTGCACTGGTCTACTGGATGGAATGCACTACCAGAGCACCTTCTCCGCAGGGACGCACAGATCAGTTGACATTTCTTATATCTATTAACGTTTGCTATCCAGCTGTAGATGATTTTGTGTTTGGTACCCAAAACCGCGTTAACACATATCATAATTTCATTAACCCCACATCATATCATCATTTTTCTGCACAATCTCAACCTCCTGCTTACTTTCAGGTCTCTGTCTGTGGTTTTCTCATCTACCCCACCTGGATGAATCAACACCCTGACTGGTGAATTTACTGAGTGAAGAGGTTCGTGCACGTTGCATAATCTAAAACATTAGTTTGAAAAAGAAGTCCTATGCGTAATCAGGTAAAAGGTCATCTATCGCTGTGGACGCTGGGCAGCTTCATGGACAAATGAGACACTGATGTTTTTGGGTAATCAGGCTTGGAATCCAGCTGTAATGGAATCTCATGGAAAGAAATTACAGATGCTCATGGTATATATTGATTATGTATGCCCAGTGCTCTTTCAATACTTCAGAGTTTGTTCTTGACAGTTTTAAGAGCCTGTAGACTGCCTGATTGGTAGGACTTAGAATCAATATATTAGAAGAAATAAACAAATAGTTGTTCATGAAAAATCCTTGGAGTTTTCAGTTAGAGCTGGGCGATTATATGAGGTAATAGACTTAATATCAGTTTTCTTCATAATTCCTACTGTTTGAGTCAGTATAGAAGAGATATATACATGCATCCAGGTCTTTTAGGTTAAATAGCAGAGGGTTTGTATATGGACACCTTCAGTAATAAGGTGGATTTCAATGGAAGGAAGAGGAATCGAAGCGAAGAGGAGACAACGAGTCGAAAGTACAGAGGTGTACGTCGTCGGAGGTGGGGGAGGTGGGTGTCCGAGATTCGACAGCCAGGAACGAAGACGAGAATATGGCTGGGATCATACGATAAACCAGAGATGGCAGCTCGAGCCTACGACGTAGCTGCCGTCAGCTTGAAGGGTAAGTCTGCATTACCCAATTTCCCGCACTTAATTCATACGCTTCCACGGCCGGCTTCTTTGGATCCCACAGATATCCAATACGCAGCTGCACAAGCGGCTCTTTCATTCCCTCAACATTCTCACCCTGAAACTGACTGCCCCTCGAAATGCCCTAATCATTCCTCTACAACACCCATTAACGTTGGTGGATCAATGGAAGCTGCAGCAGCTAACGATGAAGGGTTAGAGGCTTCTTCCGTCAATTTACGAATCAGGACGGGCCGTGATCAGCGCTATTCCTTGTTTGATGAAGGGCTCCAGCAATTAGATTCCCCAAATCTAGTAATGAATTTGGCAGAAGCCCTCCTTCTCACACCCCCTCGTCTGAACGACCTCGAAGCCGAAGATTATGATGATGATGTTGTGGACTGGATGGATCAACATGCTGGTTTTGGATTTCTTTGGAACAATTTTTGAAGACTCCTTTACCAGGGATTTTCCACTATATCAGAATTCTTTCAGGGACAGTAGTGACTTATTAAGAATTGTCCTTCCCGGTGTCTATGGCATTGACTGATTCCTGAAGTGTTTTGATCAGAATGTAATGTAGATATGTAGGAAGTACAACTGACATATTAGAGATTTGGTGACTTTGTGCATCCCAACGTTCACTATAATTGGACCCTAGAAATATTGCGAAATATTCGTAGCCACTAGTCTCTCGCATAGGAATGCTTCATATATAGAAATGGGTGGAATAGAAGATTTGGCAGGCGACTTTGAGGGAGGTTTCTGCCCATGCTACATTTTATAGGGAGGGTGGACGGTCTTACTCTAGAGGATTCTTTGAATTTTTTTAAGAAAAGCTTTCACAACCGTGTGAAACGTGAACGTGAAGCAATGCATGTAGAAAAAAAAATGAATTTTCTATGTTTAATATCTAATGAATTTTCTATGTTCTTAATATCCGTTTCATTTCTTAATTGATAGTTTATTTGGTGAAAAAAAGCTATTGGAAAGACTTGAATTTCATATGTTTAATAGCTAATAAGTTGTTTACAATATCCGTTTGATTTTTTAATCGATAGTTTATTTGGTACATAAAAGCTTTTACAAACGTGTGACACGTGAAGTATTCATGGAAAAAATATTTGAATTTCGTACGTTGAGTAGCTATTAAGATGAATGATAGTTAATGATATTTGTTTGACTTTTTAATTGATAGTTTATTTGGAAAAGAAAAGTTTGGGACAGCTTCATGGATCTAGAAAAATAAAGGTTGCATGGCAACGCATGTCTACCGAATTAGTTGGGAAGTACTCACTATTATCAACATTGACATTGAGTACAGTTGAGTAGGTAATCCCTCTGAGCAAAAAAAATTACATAACTATGCGGTCTTAATGGCTTGTTGCATTCAATCCAAGACAAATCTCTTATATCCTTTGAAATATTTGTCTCAAATCGCTTTAGCCTTTTTGTTAGAGAAATCTCAGAAGAGTAAACTTTGAAGATTCATCACACAAACCTTAAAGGCAACCTTCTTGAAAAAAAATTCAAGGCATTAGAATGTTGAATTGACTTCCTGCAGGTGACTCATTATTGATTAAATTCAGAATCCAAATTTTAGGGAAAATAAGATGATTCAATTCAGAATCCAAATCTTAGGGCAAATAGGATGATTCAATTAAGAATCCAAATCTCAGGGCAAATATTTCGTAACAAAAAATAAAATACCAATACCAATATCACAAAAGACCTTTAAAACAAAAGGACTTTGTGCATTGTAAGGAGGGAAAAATCTCTTTGCACTGGCAGGAGCAAGATAGAAAAGCTCCATTGATATTATCATTGAAAAGACGACAATGCATAAGACTATTCATAAAGAGTCTGGTAAGACTATTCATAAATTTGTTGTTAAAATCTTGATACGGTTGATAGATGAATGGAAACAATTCAGTTTTCTGTGAATGATTACAAATAATGAGGGACAAGATTAGACCATCATTATTCTATGCATCAATTGTATAGTTTAAGAATGAATAAATCAATCCTAATTGCCATCGGTTACTGCTCTAATCGAAATTACAAACTTAAGTTCTTATCTTCAAGAGCAATCTTTTTATTCCTTCTTTAACTTCCTAGCGCTTGACCTTCTTGCGCCAACATCCATCCTATATCTGGCTAAAAATTCATCTAACTAAGTCTCCAAGTCTCCTTGAGACATAACTACTAGCCAAGATTAAATCAACAATAAGTAATATTCACGTCAACGACAATTACCATCCATCGGTAATATTGACATCTAACTGAAGTTCATTAACACCAGTGATAATTGTTGAGCCTTATTAAAAATATCTCACACATGGCTTTGCTCTCTCCAAATTACTTATGCAAGATAATTTAGGTTTGCCATTCAGAAGGACCCCATTCGACATAGTAATGAATACTAGAATCGTCACTAAAATGATGCTTCTCTATATCATTCCATAACTTAAATACATTCTTTGGCTGCCCAATCTCATCGTTATTATTTGAAATCACTGAAGGATGCAGTACCATTTGATATCTCCTTCCAACAAAGCAAGTGAATGTGTTACCCTCAAGTAGTTGCAGCCACATTTTGGTCCAATGTACCCTTAATGAGATGGAAAAGAGCACATGCACATGTTAGTTATAGGAAAGTTATTTTCGCAAAATCGAGTTCGATATGCAAACCATCATGCCTAGTAACATCCATACCATCGATAAAGTCCCTTTTTATAAAATCCCATTGATTTGAGCCTTGAGGCCTTGGTATGCGATTTTATAAGTGAGAGAGTAGCTTGCATAGTGTAGAATTGTTGTCGAATCTGTCTGGATAATGAAATCTCTATGCTTCATGTAGAGTCCAAATATGTCTTAGTCCCTCTCTACATCTTTCATGAAATACAAGAAGTGACTAGATTTCTTACTGCTCATAAGCTTATATCTCCATTTCCATGTCTATCGACCAAGGATTTTATTCAAAGTTTTCTTGCACACAGGTTGAGTTGTTATGTTGAGTCTCACAATGATTGCATCGCTAGGACCAGACAATTCATAAAATGCATTTTTTTTCATGGTGGGATTTTGATCTTTTATACATTCGATGCCATTTTGCATGAGCTTAACCAACAAGACTTTAGCTCAGGAATTCTATAGATGCAAATGTTTCTAATTCCACAATTGCAGTGGATTAATGCAGTAGACAGATGATTCCACCTCCAAGCCAGTGGGTCGAATCCTTTAAGACATTTTTTTGTAGATACAAGGCTCCTTCATTGCGCAAGGATAAATAAACAGGGCCTGGATGTCGCTTGGAGCCAAAATATTGAGGGGGATTGTTATTGTTATTACATAGGCATACATATAGTATATGTGTAGCGATAATGCTTGTATAATAGGCACACAAATCCCAGAGCTAAAGGGATTGAAACCCATTAAGTTGTAAGGTATGTAATCTTTGAAAAATGAGAGGTTGTTTGAGAGTACCCGACGTTGATTGCAGCCAGAGAAGGCCTTTCTGTAAAGTAGTAACCGACACATCCCAACATAAGAGGGATCCAGTCTGCCATTGGAGGGCTCCAACAACCCTGCAAAGAATTCAAACTTGCGTTCCAAATCCTCTTTGTCGCCATGATTTTGCAAATTCTCGGGGCCATTTTGGGGTCTGTCCCTAATGGGGTGTTTCACCTACTCTTCCATGCTTACATATTCATTCTGGTATGTCCTGTAATTAATTATTACAATGAGCAGCTTCTATTCAGTCTCCTGCACTGGATGAGAATGGTGTCCACGTCTTCTTTTGCACTTGATGACATTGTCAACAGAGGGTTAGGCTGAGAAGCCTTGAAAGACCCTTTCTTTTTCAAACTATTCGAATGCTCCAGGTTCTTTCTTCTCAAATATGACCCAAATTCAATTGTCGATCGATTCTATATAAAAGTCTATAAAAGGTGCAACAACTTCATCGAATTCCATTTCATTTGTATTGGGGGCGTTAGAACTTCAAATATTTAGTTCATCGAACATAAATTCGTACTGTCTGCTTGAAAACTTTGAAATCCTGATCTGGGTGTGGGAAAATAGGCATCATTATCTATTAGCACATAATTTGTACATAATTCACCAACATAGGGTCTTGGATTGAAGGTATTGCACATGGCAAGAGGATGTCTCATTAACCTTTTCAATCATCAAGCCAGTCCAAATTAAAGCATGGTAGAGGCTTTGATAGCCAACCACTGTTGTTCGGTGTGCTCATCACAGATTACACGTTTTAAAGACCTTAGTTTGGCTAATTCTTTAGGCAACATCTTCAGTCTAGAGAACTCATTCATGTCCAACATCTTTAACTTTGGTAGCTGATCAAATTCCATCGGAAGGTCCTTCAAAGACATGCACAGTGAAATATCAAGAAATTTTAGTTGCTGAAGTCTGCAAATGGAAGGAGGAAGCATTGACAAGCTTGGACATGTAGAAAATCTCAACAATCTAAGTGACCTTAACCTCCCCAAGTCATCAGGAAAATTTTGGATAAGATGGCAATTAGTGGCAGACAACCTCTCTAGGGAAGTTAAACTGCATAAGCTTCCTGGCAATTCCTCCAAATCGCTACGATGATCAAAGTTAATTGCTACCAACTTCAGAAACTTTAGGGCTTGTGCCTTATCAAATAGAGTCATATTTCCCAAGCCCTCACACAGATCGAAAAACAATTTTTCCAGGCACTCCCAGATACAGTACTCGTAAAACGGAGGCACAATCAACTTCTGAAGTAAGACGGACTTGAGCTGGGTAACTGAAGAAACACTTGGCAACCCATGAAGTATTGCATGCTTTGAAATCTAATTGTAGATGATAAGAACCTTAATCTTTGGCATGGTATGTAAAAATAAGGGGATTGACATCATATAAGAGTTATGATATCTTGTTGGAAAACGGAAAATTGAGGAATGCGCCTTCAAATCCATGTGATTTACGGTAGGTTCATCTCCAAATCTATTACTGGTGCGAGGTCTTTTGCCGAAATTATTCTAAGCTTCTTGCATTAATTCCACAGAGGAATCATATTTCTTTGATCGGGAGGAGAACGAAATTCCTTCCTGATTGAAATAAATACTAGCAACATTGCAAAGAAAAGTGTGATTTACTTTGATCTTATATTATGTTTTTGGCTATGTAAACAAGGTTGAGATTGGAGCCAATAATTTCTTTAACATGCTACATAGCATGTTGGTTGGTGATAGCCCGGGCCTTTAATGAGAAACTCATCCTCAAACCAAGAGAATTGATTTTCTATGGACTGTGCTTGAAATGGGATATAAATTTGTTTTTACGGATGCATAAATCAAGTGGTTCCAAAATTCATTTTTGTGTTTTGAACTAGATGCAGATTCTCAAAATTGCTTGTGACCATTTCACTGGCAGTCGATAGTATTAACCTATGTGAGAGCAAGACTGGACGCATTAACAACTCATATTCTCACTTGAATGTGGTTGATCCTAGACCTGGGCCTACAAAAACATGATCTGGCAAAGTCTAAAGGTTCTCGATGTATGCGAATCCGCATGTGGTATAAGATGAATATACTCGCGCAGTTAGAACAAGAAGAGAAGGCATATATACTGGCAGAATTAATGCCTTCAAAAGGGATAACTAGAGGTGCATGGTATGTAGGCCAAAACTTTGATACAGAGTTCAATAAATTGTTAAGCAACAGTGTTTGCAGGGACAGACAGACAACTTTTCCAGGCACTCCCAAGATATACAGTACTCGTAAAAGGGAGGCACAATCAACTTCTAAAGTAAGACGGACTTGTGTTGGGTAACTGAAGAAAATCCTTGCATCCCATTAAGTATTGCACGCTTTGAACTGTAATTGTAGATGATAAGAACCTTAAGCTTTGGCATGGTATGTAAAAATGTTGGAAGACAGTATTCACTTGAAGAAAAGAATAAATCCAAAGCTTCCACCTCAGAAAAATCTATTTGACGCCAATCTTGCTCTTCCATTGGACCTATACATCCCAGAAATGTAACAGTCAGCTACGCTGATAAAAATGTGCGCCTTAATAAATTAGAAATTTAGTGAATTGAATTAATAATTATTGAACGTTTGAGCAGAAAGACAAAACAAGTTTCAGGAGTTTGACCTGTATGAATTGAAACAAATTGAGCCCTAGATGTCTGATTTTTTAGTGTAACCCAGTTTGTGGGAATACTATCCTCCTTGTGAGGCATGAAAAGCCTATTACCGTGAATGACACTATACTGGCTTGCAAGATGCAAGGCTAAATTGTTGAGAAAAAGAAAGCTCACAAGCAAAGTTAAATGAGATAGCTAGACTCCTGGTACATCAAAAGCTTGTATTAACCAAAAGAAATGAACACAAAAACCACTTAATCTGTGGCCCGAGATTGAAAAAACTGAAGCAAATGGCACATATATTTTCACAGGTGCAGGAATTGCCCTTCGCCTCCGATTTCCCTATCAACAGTGAAGAGACAAAAACCGCCTTCAGATCACAAATTACAAGAAACCCTCGAGCCCATAACTCGTACCTCATGCAGATTCATATCAACTTGATTTATATCAGCTTGATGACAATCAAGCCATGTGATTTTGGAAATGTGTAACAAGTTGATTAGTTCAGATAGCATGGAAAAGTACAGTGAGTACTTGAGTTAAGGATGACATATGGAAGAAGTGTTAATTAAAGCATTGGAAGAAGTGAAGATGGCAATAACACTTCAAACCTATGAGCCAATAAAATTGTAACAAATATCCATATTTTTAATTCTAAATATATGAATACAAACTTCCTAAGTTAAACATTATAATTTCTGAAAATTTTTAAAATCAACCCTAAACTAATATCAAGTCAGCCATGAACTAATCGCTATAGTCCCTGGCCTTCCGGCAAGGACTAATAAGGGTTGTATGGCAACTTAGTCCTTGCCTAGTTAGTTTGGAAATACATGTTGAACAATGAAACTTAATATAGCTAAATACATAAGTAATGAATATTTTTTGTCAAAATACAATAATTGAGAGTTGTTTGTTATTCAAAATATATAATAGAACTATAATATTCATAAATATAATAATAAATAATATATTAGATAATAAATATAATATAAATATAATAATTCATAATAATAAATACATAGTACAACTTTTTATATTTAGATGTGGTGATTGGTGAAATTAATTGATTATGTAATTAATTCTACATATTGAAAGACTTGAAGAGAGCAATAACACTTCAATTCTATTAACCAATTAGAAATGAGAAACACAAATATTTTTATTATATCCAAAAATATATATTTGTTTTCCTATGTTAAACATTACATTGCATACATAAATTTATGGTAAAAGGCAAATTAATGTCACATCAATGTCACATCAAAAACAAACTCATTGCTATAGTCCCATGGCAGGGACTAATAACATATTTGAAATTCAATATGTTGAGTAGCTCATATTGTTCATAATATCTTTGTATGTAATTTCGTCATCGACTTATAAATGATCAAAACGAGATCTATCATAACAAGGGTTGTAGTAAAGGACAATAATAAGAATAAATAAGCTAGAAACAAGTAACAACATTTAGTATAAAACGTTGTAAACATAAGCGATGAAGTAAAGTATTCAATGTGGAGTAAAACTTAGTAAATAAGTTAAATGTTCAATGGGGACATTAGCAAATGTAGGAAGCAATTTAGCATGAAACTTTGTTCAATGTGTTCAATGTGGAGTAAAACTTAGTAAATAAGTCAAGTATTCAATAGGAAGGCTAGCATATGGGTGAAAGAGTGTAGGTAAGTGAAGTGTTGGAAAAGTGGGTAGAGTTGTTGGCAGAATAGATAAGATAGTCTTGATCTTGCATTGAATGTCACTCCATTAACTTGTAAAATTTGATAACCAACAAATATTAACACAAAAGTATTTTAACTTTTTAGATATATCAATGTTTTTACATATATACATGTATTAAAAAATAAGTATATAAAGTGAACAAATGCTTCTATGCATATGCTTAATTTAAAAATATTGTCAAACATATATATCTTCCCTACATACATATCTTCAATACAAATTCTCACAAACAATGTAATTTGCATGATAACCAAATCATTTATGACAAGTTTATTTGCTAAAATTCCACCACAAACTCTCGATACTTAGTTGATTTTATTTTAAGTAAGAATGTTTATAATAAAAAAATGAGTATATAAAGTGAACAAATAGATTTTATGCATATGTAAATAACTTAAAAAATATTGTTCACTGGAATTTATTTGAGGTAACAATGTTTATTGTAAACAAATAATTGTATAAAGTGAACAAAATGTTTATATGCATATGTTTACATAAAAAAATATTCTTGAGTTGATTTTATTTGAGGTAACAATGTTTATTATAAAAAATAAGTATATAAAGTGGACAAAGTGCTTCTATACATATGTTTAACTAAAAAAATAGTTGATTAATGGTCATAATTTTAATTTTAATATCTATTTACTCATTTTTCAAATTGTCTGGGGCATTTTTCTATGATGATATCTTCGCACTATGTACTCCGCTATGCACATATAGATATATGCAAATCCACACTATGCATACTCCACATTAGTAAATAAGTGAAATGTTAAATGAGAAGGTTAGCATATGCAAGAAGCAATGTAAATAAGTGAAATGTTAAATGGGGAGATTAGCATACGCGGGAAGCAATTTAAAGTGTTTGGAGAATAGGATCAACAAGAACCAATGCAAAGTATTCGCATGTTAGAATTGCAGGAAGTAAGGAAAATCCCTTACACGTCTGCACATGCATATCCCCTGCACAACCAAGAGTTAGTTTAAATTAAAGCGTTATGTGGATAATTCATATCACTCCCGCTCTTCACAATTCCACACTTTCAATAGTTCACAAAACGTATAATGTCCCCTTCCAATTGATCATGATAGAGGATGACTCGATAGCCTATATGACTCTCATAGGCTATAGTCAACAAGGAAAAAGGGAGTGAAAGGGGTTTATTTGGTGTCATTAGGTTAAAAAAATGACAAATCATAAAGTGACATTAAATAAAATAAATAAT
>JZKD02S2295979.1:0-34058 GCA_000966675.3 Picea glauca | reverse complement strand
ACATTATCCCTGTTACTAATGCATATGGGGGATAGCCATGTATGTAATTTCAAGAATATTATAGAAGGTTCAAAACCCTATCACATTTGAGGGTTGAGGAATTCAAAAACCTACCCCTAGATGACTATTGGACTATGTTAAATACCATACCACTAGGAGGAAAAGGGTTCCCTTCTTTTCATTTTATCTTGTTCCATAGTTGATAAAAACATCTAAGAGTGGTATTATGTGAGCATAATAGAGGAAGAGAGATTTTGTAGAATCCATGCAGGCCATAGGTCAAAGGCAACTCCATAGAGATTGACTCTTTCTTTGTACTTGCATCATTTCTATACCATAGAAAAGAGAGCAGATAAGCCACACCTTCTAGTTGGGTTTTCTCCCATATTGGGTTTCCCAGGTTGTATCCTGCATTTATTTGTGGATGGTTTGATTTTATTTTATTGTTCTCTATTTTCCACATTTTATCAATTTCATGCATAAGCAGAAAATCAATAACTAAATATTTTGGAATCTAAAGGATTTTAACCTTCATAGTGTAGATTTCAGTTTTATTTATCATATATGTTGTGATGAATTGTTCTAGTGGGATATCCATGGATTTTTACATATCATATTGGTTTTAGAGAAGGTTTTTCTTTTGGGTATTTTTGGAAGTTGAAATATCTAGGAATCGACTTAACGATAAGTCGTAGAAACCCTAGACATGACAGACAAGTCTGTTCATAATAACCCTCAAGATCCAGTAGAAGAGATATTTGAGCAATTGGAAGCACAAGTTTCCGACATCATTTTCAATATGAACCTCCTCATGGAGGCTTTAGAAAGCAAGCTCATACCCTTTGGAGATAATGAAGGATCTAAGTCATAGATCATATTAGAGGGGAAATTGGGAGATTAGGAAGACTTAGGAAAGGAGTCATAGAAATAATTTGAGAAAGAGAAACTGATTTTGAATGTCGTTAATCCTTCAGAGTCCCTATTCAATATGGAAGAAAAAGTGGACATAAATGCATACCAAGGTGAGATCGATGCATTAAAACCAAATCATTGGTTTCAACAACTAGAAGTTTAGTTTAGTGTTCACCATATAGATGAAGGGCATCAAATTTCATTAGCTAGATTGAATTTAGAGGGCCACACTTTAACCTGGTGGGAAAGCCACACAAAAACACTTAGGCTAGAGGGTGATCCACCAGTAACTAGGTGGGATAAATTCAAAACCCTCGTCAAGTCCCAATTCTACCCTATTAGGTATGTAGAGGACCAATGGTTCTGGTGGCACTACTTTAGGTGGAGGCAGGGGAAGAGTGTATAGGAGTACACCATTAAGCTCAGAAATATGGTCATGATGTTGGGTGTCTCTCCCAAGGATCTAGATGTACTCCTCAAGTCTTTGGGGGGTTTTGACAATCATCTATGAAAGTAGGTGATTATGTTCAAGACAAGTACAATTGATGAGGCATGTGTACAGGAACAATACATGGAAAAGGGAAACCAAGTGGTTCAAAGCAGAAAAAGCACTAAGAAGCTTCCAAGGACAAGAAGAAGAAGTGGAAAGGGGTAAAAGATAAGAAAAAAACAATCACTTCACATCAAAATAAATATCCCAACAACCATTTCAATCATTGCAACATTGATGGCCACACTAAGGAAAAATAATGGAAACTACATCTAGAGTTGAACCCGAAGAACCACAAGAAGGATGAAAAGAAAAAGAACCTTCTAAACACATATTTGAGAAATCAGGTTGAAAGTAGCTCAAATGTGGACGAAAATATTTTCTACACATATGTACAGAAGGAGGTGAATCTGAGTATCCTTCATCACCGGGAAAAGAAGGAGATGACTAAGCTCTTCCGCATCAATATTCAGGTCAATAAGACCAATATAGATGCTCTATTCGACTTTGGTTCATAGGCTAATCTCATAGCAATGAATTTGGTCAACAAGATTGGATTGGAGGTTCACAATCATCCTAGCCCCTATCCATTAGGTTAGGTAAACAAGGATACAAATATAAAGGTAATGAAACAGGGTAAGATTAAATTTGTTGTAAGTCCCAATTTTATTGATGAAGTGAAATTGGACGTAGTACCCCTTGATGTATGTGGAGTAGTTTATGAAATCCCCTACATGCATATGAGGCATGAAATATTCACGTGGAGAGACAACCAATATCGAATGATCAAGTATGGGAAGTCCTACATCATTAACACACATAAAGGAAAGTCAAAGATCTCACTAGTAAGTGTGAACCAATCCAAGAAGTTGATTATTTATAGCAAGAAATATGTTTTTATTTTATTAAGAGAAAATCGGTTTGATGATGAGTCAATGAGAGTGAATACATCCCTATAGGGGTGTACTAAAGAGAAGAAACATCAATTGGAGGAGTTTTTTTAGGAATACATAGGAGTGTTCTAGGAGCCTAAAGGGATACCACCTAAGAGGGAAGTGGACATGGAATACCAATATTGCGAGACTCCCCATTTCCGAATGTTGGGTTGTATAGACAGTCTGTTCTAGAAGTGATTGAAGTGAAGAAGCAGATGCAATAATTGTTGGATCAGGGTGTGATTCTACCAAGTACCTCACCTTATGGGTCAACCATCATAATTGTGCCTAAAAATGACAGGGATAGGAGAATATGTATAGATTACAGGGCATTGAACAAGATTACACTGAAGAATTGATACCCTCTGCCAAGGATTGATGATCTGTTGGACCAGTTGCAACATGTCGAGTACTTCACCAAGATGGATTTGAAATCAGGATATCACTAGGTATAATTCAAAGAAAAATATACATGGAATATTTCCTTCAAGACAAGGCAAGGTTTGTATAAATGGTTTGGTACGCCATTCAATTTATGCAACACACTTACTACATTTATGAGACTAATGAATGTTGTTTTACGCCCTTATCTAGAATCATTTGTTATTTTCTATTTGGATGATATATTGTTTTATAGTTCTACCTGGGAGGAACACATGTCACATCTTATGCAGGTGTTAGAGACTATGAAAAAGCACCAATTGTTGGCCAATATCAAGAAATGTGAGTTTGCTCAGTAATGTTTGGTGTATTTTGGGTATGTGATCAGTGGAGGGGAGCTTAAGATAGATCCTACAAATATGGAGGCCATCATGAAATGAACAATTCCTACAAATGTCATTGAAGTTAGGAGTTTTGTTGGGGTAGCACAATACTTGCAGAAGTTCATAGCTTCATTTTCAGTGGTAGTTGCACCTCTCCATGCTATAAGAGCTAGTGGTAAGAGTTTCTAGTGGGGGAATAATCAACATAGTCATTTGATAAGTTGAAAAGAAAGATCTCAATCACCATTACTTGCACTACCAAACTTGCAAAATCCCTTCGAAGTGGAGACATATGCGAGTGGGTATGAAACAAGAGCAATACTGATGTAGGAAGGAAGGCTCATAAAGTTATCATTCTGAAGTATTTCACAAGGAAGTTCTCAACTACCCTACCTACAACAAGGAGATTTATGCCTTGGTACAAGATTTCAAAAAGTGGAAGCACTATCTGATGGGAAAGGAGACCATCATCCACATAGATCACCAGCCATTGGAGTATTTCCAAGCCCAAAGTAAGCTACAACAAACCAAGAATTACAAGTGGATGGGGTTCTTACAAAAATTTCATTTATTCATCAAGTTTAAGAAGGGTAGCACAAATAAGTTGGAAGACATGCTTTCACAGCCACCCACATCCAAAATTAAAACTTTGGGAACTTTGATGCACATGGATCCTTTTACCCATGATGCATACAAAGAGGTATACACAAAAATGAGGACTTCAAGGAGGTGTTTCAACAGCTACATGGAAAAATTCATATAGAATAAGGTGATGGAAAGACTGACTATCATTTTCAAAATGGTTTACTCTAAAATCTTGATAAGCTTTGTGTTCCTAAAGGTGAACGATTTCAATTTATCAGAGAGGCTTACACCTCCAAGGTTGTAGGAAAGTCTGGTGTTGGGAAGACAGTTTCCAACTGACAAAGGTATGTGTACTGGCCCAAAATGAAAGACGTTATAGCATGCTATATTATAAGATGTATACTTTTTTGTACTAGAAAGCCCAACAACGGGAAGCAAGGTTTATACCATCCCTTACATGTACCCACTCAACCTTGGGAAAGTGTTTCCATGGGTTTTATGGGAGATTTACCAACAACCAGGAAGGGACATGAGTATTTATTTGTTGTAGTTGATAGGTTCATAAAAATGTGCATTCTCATGCCTTGTAAAAATACCATCAATGGAAAAGAAGAAGAAAACAGGTTCTTTGAATAGGTATGGGTTCACTTTGGGATACCACGGAGAATCATCTTGGATAGGGATACTCGATTTATCAGTACATTTTGGACTACATTGTGGGAGAATATGGAAACTAAGTTGAAGAGGTCTACAACATTCCATCTACAGACAGATGGGAAAACATAATTAGTCAACATGACGTTGGTGCAACTTTTGAGGGGTTACAATTAGAAGCATCCAAATACCTGGGATGAAATTTTTTTCTATATACAACACTCTTATAACAGAGAAGTTTTCACTTCTACTGGTAAGTCACCTTTTGAAAGTTTCTTTGGATATTTTCCATCTTCACCCTTAGATGTTGTATATGGACAATAAGGAGGAATGAGGGAAGACCTCAGAGGAGATGCATTAAAAGAAGAACAATTTGTTGAGAAGATCAGGAAGATCCATTTGTATGTACAAGAGGCACTAAAGAAGTCACGGGAAAAGTACAAGGCTAGACATGACCAACACAAAACAAAGAGAAAAATTAAAGTGGGAGACAAAGTATGGTTACAACTGAATAAGGAAATGTTATAGGGTCTGGTAAGAATATAAAGGCTTTGTAGTATGGTCATTTTTAGGTATTAAAAAAGGTGGGAGATAACACCTATAGACTCAGTCTACCCCCATACATGTGCATTTACTCAGTAGTGAATGTGGAGAATCTCAAAATCTATGAGCCTTCCATGTTGGATCAAGAGGAGGGGCACCTTCCATAGAGGACTTAGCACCAGATGCTCAAGAAGAGTTGGCAGAGGAAACAGTTTTGCAAAAGAATTCTAGAAATACATGATAGGGATAGCATGACCTTTGGCAAATTCAGTTGAAATGACAACTTCTAGGAAAAGCAAAGTGGTACTCCAGGGTGAAGGTCAAGGATGATTTTAGGGGATAATGTTTTCTCATGGGCTAAGTTTCCATGGTTTTTCCCAAAAAGATATTCATTATTCTAAAAATGATTTGCCCAAATTGTATAGGATAAAATTATTTTACCTTAAAAATCGCCAAAAGTTTATACAAACTACATAAAATTCTTTAAAATTTGAATATTTTTACAAAATATCGCCAAAACTTTTGTAGTTGGCATATGAAGGATTAGTAAGATTCACCAAGGTTTCTACATTTTAAAATAAATTTCCATCCTTAAAATCATCCCTGGAGAAGGTAGAGGAAAAATTTCCTCACCTCATTCGGTAAAGATTTTGGGGACCAAACGCCTCCTTAAATGGGGAGGTATGATCCATACTGAATCATTATATTATTTTTCATCTATCTCGATCCTTTCAGAGTGAAAAAAACTGGAGGAATCAGCTTGTAGGGCCATTTTAGTGGCATGTCCCAGTTTGGAAAATTGGGGTCCATAAACTTTGGGGGCCATTTTGAGGAATCAAACAACATTTTTGGGGGTTAAAACTTTCGAAGTGAAGCTTGGATGCTATGAAAACATTATACACATCGATACCTTTCCAATGGTGCAAAAATCATGTCAATCGAAGCTCGTATGTAAAAGTTATGCCTCCCGCAAGTTGACCTACATTGTTTACCACCTAGTATGAGAGAATGTCCTGTCATCCTCATTACTCATGCATATGGGGGCTAGCCATGTATGTAATTTTAAGAATATTATATAAGGTTCAAAACCCTATCACAATTTAGGGTTGAGGAATTCAAAATCCTACCCCTAGATGGCTATCGGTCTATGTTAAATATTGAGCCACTAGGATGACAAGGGGTTCCATTATTTGCATTGTATTTTGTTCCATAGCTGAGTAAAACATCTAAGAGTGGTATTCTGTGAGCATAACAGAGGAGGAGAGATTATGTAGCAGTCATACAGGCCACGGGTCAAAGAAAACTCCACAAAGAGTGCCTCTTTCTTTGTACTTGTATCATTTTTATACCAAAAAAAAAGAGAGCAGAGCGACCTCACCTTCTAGTTGGGTTTTCTCCCATATTGGGTTTCCCAAGTCATATCTTGTGTTTACTTGTGGATGGTGTGATTGTATTTTACTATTCTCTACTTTCCTCATTTTATCTATTTCATGCATAAGCCGAAAATCAATAACTAAATATTCTTGAATCTAAAGGAATTTAACCTTCATAGTGTAGATTTTAATTTTATTTATCATATCTGTTGTGACAAAGTGTTCCAGTGGAATATCCATGGAAATTTACAAATCACACATTTTAAAGTAAGAAATAGAATATCTAAATTCTTTTGCAAAAGGAAAAGAAACAAAAGGAAACTGGGTTGGCAATTACTTTCATGTAGAGCAATATATATAGAAAACCTAGAGGAAGAAAAATGAAAAAAAAATCAGAGTTTGGCCCTATCGATTCTTGAAATCAATGAAATAATATGGACACAAAGATGGGATCTAGTGATCCAAGAAGGGAAAAGACTCAACTATTTGTGGAAGCAATATATTTAGGATTTGAACTCTGCCTCTGTCAAATAATCCTTCATATAGAGTCTCCAAGCTAGCTAGCAGTATGTAGGAATACCCTAACTAACTCAATTAATTTCCAAAATTAAATAACTTTAACAGCTACAACCACAACTTGGTTAACCATTCTTTGATATGTACATGAAGGGAACCCACCGTGATTTCTTCTTTCACCTTCATTGAAAATAATTCATCCTTAATCCCTCGGAGGATGTCAAGTTTATCTTTAGTTGTTAAATTGTTCTTTACATTGTGAATCACAAAATTTTTTAGCCATTTTTTAAAATTTCTATCTCAAAGAAATATGTAAAAATATCAAATTTAACACCCAACACAACTCTCACTGAACTTCACTTAGCTTCAAATTATTCTATTATACATACCATGTTATCCTAAATGAAATTTGATCCTTATAAACCTTTTATAATCTCAATTGTATTGAGAAAAACCTTATATATCATATGCTCAATACCATCACAAGTCTTAATTATTTGATAAAAAATATCAATCTAACTATCCCAACCTCCTCTTATTTCCATTAATTGGTGGTCAAAGCAAAAATTCTCTTTGTGTTACTTGCAGTCATTCTTAGTCTTTAGTTTCCTAATAAATGTTTCTATAAAACCCTCATCAAAAAAATATCTAGCTAAAATTTAATGCTCAAATATTCCCTTAAAACATGTATCTTGCTAAAAGTTAATACTCAAATATTCCCTTATTTAAGCAAAAATAGAATATTTATTGTATATCTCCCATAGGTTAAAAAAAACCGTTCTATTTTATATAGTACTTGCCATAGTCTTCTTAAGTCCACATAACAATTTTTGTGTATACCTTTCTAGAAAATCCTCTTAAATGCCCTTAGGTGCCTTAAAAGCAAGAGGTTGTACAAATAGGGGTTTAGGGTTAAGCACATTCTCCAACTCAACAATTTCCTTTTTAAATATTGAATTTCTTATTCTTTCTCGTCGACAACATGTTCGAACATCTTCCTTGTAACCTCATGCATTTTGATTACACTAGAGACCTTCTTTCTCGTCAACAACATGTTCTAACATCTTCCTTGTAGCCTAATCCTATCTAGCCTCGAAGATAGCATTATGATATTCGAAGTGTTTATTCCTTTTTATCTTCATTACTTACATGATGCCAAGTAATAAATATATCTTAAAAAGTAAGTATTTCATTAATTTAATGCATAGTTTCATATTCAATTAATTTATTATCTTCGAAATGAGGAATCTTAGTAATAATTTGGACCACTTTGAATTTTGTTTACAGCCTTCGCATAAGAAGAAGCGACCACATAGAAATTTGGGAAACTAATAAGGATGCCCTCAAATTTGTACATTTTAATGTAAGTGTACTATTGGTCTTCATGGAAATACTTGCTTATTGTGTTAAGAATTCAGGTTCATTTTCCATCATCGTTTTTCTAAACCTCCCAACTTTAAAAGCATCCTAGATCCTATTAAAATGAAATGGGCCTTGTGCCCTTCAAATCACTTGGTACCATAATTTTTTTGAATTTATATCGAGGTTTATGTCATCTTGAGGTATCAATGTTTTCAAATATATCAAAAATATTGAAAAAAAAATAAAATAGAAACTAGGTACAAAGACATAGAATTTCTTGGTTTATTTGAATTTAGAAATTCAACAAGAAATTGTATTTGAAATGTTATCCTCCTAATAAAAAAATATTCTTTTTATATAGAGCTTAGTAATTGATATACACAACATATCTCTACATATGCATTTTAATTTTTTTCCTGATTAATTGAGCAAAGGGCAATGCCATTTCCTTGCAAGTGTCCACTAAATCCAAATTATTGGTATAATGCCTATGGAACTTCTATCCTCGATTGAGAAACCCATTTATTCATAATATCAAAGCCACGAAGCCTCGAACATCCTGAAAACCTTCATCGAATTTGGAAGTTATAACATCCTCCTAAACATAGATGATGTAAGGGAAATATGGGCCTTTTCTTCCTTGTCCAACCTTACGATCTGATACATAAAGTCAAACCTCTTGGTGCACCAATATAATACTTTCTAGAAGTTGGAAACCTTTATTAAACATATTGTAAGGTCCTCGGCTAGTAGGATGTGGGCACCCTCACCCAAGTCCAGAATTTGGGGTTGCTCTGACACCCAAGAGTCGCACAAGTTGGGAAAGTGGGCACCTTGGGTGCACGAACATGCCAAGAGGCTTGCCCAAGCATGTAGCACATGCACAAGGCTAGAAACACCAAAGAGGTTGGGGCATGTTGGCACGAGGAGCACACCCAAGGTTGGGGTGTGTTAGTCCCAAGGGATGCATAGGTTGATGAGAGCATGGGTAAATTTGGGCACGTGGGTCCACGAAGGGGCATGTTGGTTCATTTGGGCACGTTGGTCCACGAAGGGGCGCAACATGCCCAAAGGACACAACGATTCATGAAGGCGATGTTTAGATTCCATATAAAAGAACAAGGGTGCACAACAAAGAAGGAACAAGGAAGAGAGCAAGATTAGAGTCAAGTTTCTGAGGAAAATTTGGACAAAGAGGGGTGAGCTCCCTCAAGGAGCCAAGTTGCTCCACATGGGAGGACTTGTGCTACCTTGAGGTGATTTTTTGGAAAGAGTTGGCACAACCTTCTTTGGATTGAGTCTAGTAGCAAGCAAGGAGACTTTGGAGTTGGGGAAGGCTTGTTGTGGGTCTGGGTGAGTAATGTTATGAGACAGAACCACATGTCTGTGTGAATTCTTGTAACAAAGAAGAGATAGTGAGTCTATGGTGGGTGTATGTCTGGGGTGCATTGTAGGAGTTGCAAAAGTTGCTTTGATGGAAAAGTATTGGTGTGACAAATCTATGTATGAGTGTCTTAGTTAGGTGAGGTGAGTCATACAACTCTTTCCAAGTTGTAAACCAAGTTGGTAGTGCTCATATTGTAATTGTTTCGCAACAATAAGACTTATACAGGTGTTAGGCACGTCATGTGCCACCTGCACTATGTCTTTGTGTCTCTTGTTTGTTTTGCAAGTGTTCTCTTTATTTCATGGATGCATGCTTAAATGAATAAGCGTTAAGCTGTTTAAAAATTGTCTAAGTATAAAAGTGAGTTGCACTAAAGTAGGAGTGTGACTTTTATGTAGCCTAGAATGGAGTATGGATATGCTCTAGGTGAAGAGGCGTAGTCTAGACAAATTATCCATGGTGTTGCCAAGAAGCCGAGTCAGAACCGTCATGGTGTCGCACACCCTCAGTAGGTGCATGATCATAATATTCAGCCAGGTATCATGTGGGGATGTGACAGATGGTATCAGAGCTAGTTTTGGTAAACATATTGGCTATCTCTTCACCACTATCTAAGAAACAGATGGTATCAGAGCTTGAAGCACACTCTACTAGTGCGGTGGTGACAGTGGTGTTGGGGTACAACATAGAGATAATTTGGGCGTAGATTTGGTGCATGGCTCAATGAGGTGGTATATTCCATCATAGAGATAGTCTGGGCGTAGAGTTGGTTGGTTTGATTTGCGATGAAAGTAAGTGCTAGACCTGTGCGTAGAATTTGAAGAGACCAGGCACAAATTTTTTGGTGAATGTATCACTTGGAAAAGGAGGACGATTATAAGACTTGTCCTAGATATGATTGAAGGATTGACTATAAAAGTGATCACAGAAGTAATCACAGAGTTTGATCACAACAGTTACCGCATAAGTGATCGTAGAGGGTGATCATGATAGTGATCACAGAAGTGATCATAGAGGGTGATCATGGAAGTGATCATGAAGTGGATGCACCTTTGTGTAGACTCAATATATGGTAGGTGGACATGTGATGAGTTGAAGAACTTGGGTGAGTTGAGCGACTTGATGCGACCTAGAGCAGCTTTGCAACAAGGTAGTTGGTTGGGAAATTTTTCATCATGACATATTCATGCAATGCATCATCGAGAAAAACAGTTGAGTTGAGTTGGGTTGTTGGACGAGTGGGTTGACTGCAACCTTTTGATGAGGTAGCGCTTCGCAGATTTATAAAATTCAATTAGAAACAATATGGCTTAGCAGTCGAGTGATGGTGCATGGTGCCTTGAAGTGGAAGCATTCAAGGCATGGAGATGGAAGGACAATGAAGATGAGTTTGGCTGATTGCGTGGAAAGTTTGGGACTTAGATGTGTTTTTGAAGTGGACGGATGGACTCAGTCTTGTATCACAGGGAAGGTGCTATGAAAGTTTGTGGAGTTGTGCATGGTGATTGACAAGAGTTAATGTGAAGAGTCAATGTCTTTGGAAAGTGGAGGTCCAAGAAAATAGACTTGAACCATGGGTGAAACCAAGAATGCCATTTGAAAGACATGGTTGGTTCTAACTTCTTAAATTTTTGAAGTGTTCCAGTGAGTTCTTTGAAGGGAATTTATATGACTTGGTGGTTCAAGTGTAATATGTTTCTTCGGTGACAATTGACAGACTTGAGGGTGGCTCATGTGGTGCAGATTCGAAGAATTCATGCAGCAGTTGGGATGCATTGGCTTGGGTGAATGTGTGGAGATATTATAGTGGCCCACTTGGATGAGTCTTATGGTGGACTTGGGAATTTACCTAGTTGTGGAGATGAATTGAGGAATTACCTAACTCTTGGATGAGGTACCTTGGTGTGTTGGTTCCTTAGCCAGATTTGTTGGGTCATATGATGACTTGAAAATCGCGATGATAGTTCCAGAGTTTGGGCACTTGTAGGAGGTTCAATGTAGTTTTGTTCTAGGAGATGGATGGAGTTGGGAAAGAAGTCAACCAAGAATTGTTGGATAACCTGAATGGGAATAGTGCAGATCAAGTGACTTGGGTAGTGTTTTCTCACATTTATTATGGGACATTGGATGAGGAAGAGCATACCTCGGTGAATTGCATATGATTGTACAATGACTCAAAGATCCAAAGTGTGTCATTGGTTCAGGTTGGAAGAAGTATTGGTTCAAACGTGCCAAGGCATGGAAGTTATTTTAGGTGACTTATTCTACTTTGAGAACTTTGGACAGTTCGTTGGTACATTTGAGGAGTGTGGGTGTATTGGCCGCACTCATTCCAGATGTTGAGCTGCAGAGAGGTGACTCGATGAAAGGAGGTGAGTTGAGGACTTTCATTGGTTTAGAGGATTGCATGAACAAGCATATTGCAACATGAAGATATTACTTGGGCGTGAGCATTTCTCTTGCTTTGGGTAGCATGGTTGAGGATGAAGCCTAACCATTTCAAGGCATAGAGAGGTAGATGCAACAACATGGTTGGGTGATGAAGTAATGGGGAAAGGGAAGTCTGGATGTGTAGATCTTGGTGAAGATGGGATGTTTCATATCCGAAGATGAAAATGAAGATAATGGGATGAAATCAACCACAGAAGCCAGAGTTGTGGACTTTATCTCATTTTAAGTCATAAGGGTGGAATTGGTTGGACGTGTGATGCACAATGATTCTTTGACTCTTTATAGATTTGGATGTGGCATGAACTTTGTGACTTGCATAAGATTGGCTAATTGTGCAATGAGGTGGGAAATGGAGTCAAGGTGTCGTGGAGGACTTTTTTTGGGGGTGACTTCACAGTGAAACAAGGTGAGTGGTGACCTTGCCTTGATTTGAGGACATGTGCAGACAAACCAAATTGCAAAAGGAAGTGATCATTTTGTGTGTGAGGGTGTGTAGACTCAAGGAGTGTGATGATTGGACTAGGAATTCAAATAGTTCATGACTTGGATGAGAAAAATAGCAAGACAATGGGGCCAAGAGTACGCACACGCTAGTAAGTTTGGAGGCACAACACTTGGAAATTACAAATGATCTCCTTGAAAAATATTGGATGTGGAAGCAGTGAGGAAGCGAGGATACTTTCCTTAGTATTTGGAGTTGGATGCAATTCCAAAGATGTGTATAGAAACAACTAAGTTCATGCATGGGGAGGCACATCTCAAGACTTGGACGCAACTGTTGGATTGATTACCCGACTAGTGAATGAATTGAGACATGCAATGTATAGAGACATGATAGAGATAGTTGAAGTAGGGAACACCAGTAATTCGTAGTATTTAAACACTTTTTTAATGAGCTTGCAATAATGGTTGAGGTAGTAGCAACAACAATAGGACAAAGTGTGATCATCGTAGCAGGACAATGAAAACTTGGGCATTGTAGACATAGTTGGGGAGGAGACGTATTTCCAATGTACCAGACAGATTCATCGCACACAAATTTGGCCAGAGAGTAGTGTGATTGGTTGCACAGAGTTGCAGATGATTTCTTGAGTTGTGGAAATTTGGGGTTTAAACTTCACAAGGAAACTTGGTGTTTCCAATTTGGTAGAATTTGGGGTTTTCAATTGGCATGAAACTTGTGGTTTCCAATAGAATTAGTTGCGATGAGGACACAAGTTTGGGGAGAGACTTGGAGATCATAGATTTTATGGATTTTTTCGGGGACGACAATGATTTGAGGTGGGGGGGGGATGTAAGTTCCTCATCTAGTAGGGCGTGGGATCCCTCACCCAAGTCCTTAAGGAGACATAATTTGGGGTTTCTCTGGTACCCAAGAGTCACACTAGTTGGGAAAGTGGGCGCCTTAGGTGCACGAACATGCCAAGGGGATTGCCTAAGAATGTGGTGCATGCACAAGGCTATGTGTACCAAAGGGGTTGGATCATGTCAGAATGAGGAGCACACCCAAGGTTGGGGTGCGCCAGTCCCAAGGGACGCGAAGGTTGACGATCACATTGGTTCATTTAGGTGTGTGGGTCCATGAAGGAGCATATTAGTTCGTTTGGACATGTTGGTCCATGAAGGGATGCAACACACCCAAAGGAAGAGATGATTCACAAAGGTGATGTTTGCAGTCCATATAAAGAACAAGGGCACACAACCAAGAAGGCACAAAGAAGAGAGAAAGATCATAGTCAAGGCCTTGAGGCATATTTGAAAAAGAATGGAAAATATCCTTCAAGGATCCAAGTCACTCCACATGGGAGGAATTGTGCTTCCTTGAGGTGATTATGTGGAAATATTTGAGGCAACCTTCCTTGGATTGAGTCTAGCAGTAGGCATGGTGACTTTAGTGTTGGGAAAGTCGTGTTGTGGGTCTGGATGAGGCATGCTATGAGACAGAACCATGGGCCTATGTGAAGAATTTTTATAGAGAAGAGACAGTGAATATGTGGTGAGCGCATGTCTGGGGTGCACCATAGGAGTTGTGAATTTTGTTGCGACAGATGAGTCTTGGTGTGACAAATCTGCGTATGAGTGTCTTGGTGAGGTGAGGTGAGTCGTGCGACTTTTCCCAAGTTGCAAACCAAGCCAATATTTCTCATATTGTAACTATGTCACAATAATAAGACTTATTCAGGTGTTAGGCACGTCTTGTGTCACCTGCACTATATTTGTGTGTCTTTTGTTTGTTTCACAGGTGTTATCTTTGTTTCATGGATGTATGTTTAAATGAATAAGTGTTAAGTTGTTAACAAAATCATGACTCTCTTGTATCTTAGAGCGAAGTATGGGTATGCTCTAAGTGAAGAGGCGTAGTCCATATTAAGTATCCTTGGTGTTGCCAATCATCCAAGTGAGAATTGTTATGGTGTTGCACTTCCTCGGTAGGTGCACGATTGTAATATTTGGGTAGGTATCTTGTGGGGACGTGACACATATGACATTCATTAAACCTTAGACCCATGCCTTTTTCTCATTATGGTATTCCTTCTCTAACTCTAAATGCCACTTGTATGTAATGGAAAAAGATCTATCATCTTGAACCAAAGAGTTGACAATATCACCAAAATTAGCTCACCCTTATTCCTAAGCAACATCTTTCTTATTGTTGTTTTCATACCATAATTCCAAAAATAGAGTATTTAACCAAATCCTCATGTCCTTCAAAGGATCATCCCACTCGCTCAAATTACCAAAAATCTAGGAACATGGTTATATTTATCCATAATGTACATTTCTTTGTCACTTTATCCATGTCATACTCTCTTTACTAACCATGCCAAGTGTCATCGTGAGGTTCATCTATCTACACATTCCGGTCACTTATGCATGATGTAGAAAAAGATAAAAGGCATAATGAATAGAAAAGTGGAATGGATTGACCTATGCATTACACATGGCAAAAGCAACATGAAGTGTGGATATGTAGATGAAGTGAATGAAGGACCTTCCTGTGAACTTCTACATTCTACATGTCATGAGCAATGTAGAGCACATAGGAGGGGAAAGGATGGGGAAATAAAGGGTGTTTCATGCCCACACATCTCCTCATTAATAAATATGTAAAGCATGAAGGTGCCACATGAAGGATCTTCACAAGTTTCCTCTACATTTACTAATTGTG
Organism: Picea glauca; assembly: GCA_000966675.3. Lineage (NCBI taxonomy): Eukaryota > Viridiplantae > Streptophyta > Pinopsida > Pinales > Pinaceae > Picea > Picea glauca. The sequence goes on along the minus strand of JZKD02S2295979.1, from coordinate 18,917 downwards.
ATGCTCGTTTGTAAGATGAAAATTTGTGGGAGCATTTAATGGATTTCCAATAATGCACAAGATTGCACAATCTTGTGATATAATTTGAAACATTAATCATAATAGTTTGTAAATTTTCAAAAGGACTTTTGAGGCATCATAAATGGTTTTAGGGTGGGGTTAAACATTGACATTATAAAAAAATGAAACAATCAACTTGTTGGCTAGGAAATATTATTCATCAACACAATCCACTTGTTTATAGAATTTGTCTATTCATTTTGTATTTTGTTTTCAAGTATAAAATATATCGTACTTAAATTATCTGTGAATTTTTTTGTTTGCAAAGTGAACATCTTGAGACATTTTTTTTCAAGGATAAACTTCCCAGGGAAATCCATCGAGAACTTCCCCTCATTTAATGGATGGTACCTTAGGTAAACCAAATTCTTCAGGGTTCAAGGTTGATCCAACAATATACTCATTAAGATCTCAACATGTCAGTAGTTGGAATTGATATGGAGTGGGAAGGATAAGACTTCTCCACTCAATTGATTAGGCTAGACCCAATTGCCAATACCTTGAGACTTTTTTCCATTTTCAATGTTTGGTTTCTTTTCCCTTGATAAGCATAAAAATATCTATGAAAATTTCCAAAGTTAACCATAATCTTGATAGAAATGTCTTGTTTTCTTAACTAAAGCAACAATGTCTTGTAATGAATATTTTAACCAGTCATACAATGGATTTTTTGATTGTATATTAATATTTTGTTGTATTAATAAGATTGCAATCAAACTACAAGAAAATATGGTAGAAGCACACCTAATTTGTTCGAAATGATCCATTGATGCAATCATGAGGGGATTTAATTACATAATCATGGATTACAAAGTAAATAGTCATTTCGACCCATCTATGTTCATCTTTTATTTCCTTTCTTGGGTGTTTTTCTAGTTCTTTAATGCAATCAAGAGATGAGGTGGAATTAATTGCATAATCATGGGACTTAGATGCATTTGTAAGACAATCCAATCTACACTCAAATACCTTTATTTATAATAATAATAAAGACAAACTCTTCACCCATAATCCTAACCATGGAACTTCTTTGAATAACATGAAATATAACTATTTGATTTCTTGAATTAATATTTGTCTTAAAAGAGGGTTGTGGTCAAACTAGACAACTTAGTAATACAAAAAGGAAGTGTTTGACCACCACTTGCAGGTTTAGTGATCCAAAAAGATAATTATTCTAAAAATTTATTTGTCTACCCTAGACAAACCTTATGACTATAGATATATAAATTATATTTCCTTAGATATTGATTTGATAGAAAATATACATGATAAAACATGTAACCAAATAGATTAAATTACATTAAGTTTGGCCCTCACGGAGCTTCTTCTTTTTCTCCAACCTAGTTCTCCATGGCATGCTCAGGTGGTTGCATGCCCATGTCTACTGAATTTCTTGTTATATCTTCTCCTTCCATCAAAATGAAATTGCAGAAATGTGTAGACACTTCCTCCTTAACCTTGGTAAAACATAATTACATGGGGAGAGAGCTAGAAGTTGAAGATGGTGTGTAATCCTAAAAAATGGTGAATACATGGAGTCCACTTTTTCCACCAACTCCTCATACCTCCTCTAGTGATTGTGCATAAGTCCCATATGTGTTTTTGTCTTTTACCCAAAGTGATAATAGTTGAATATCAATTTCCATTTCTTGTTGATCTTGAACTTATGCTTTCACAAAAAACTTATGGTCCCAATTCCTATGACCTCAACCTTACCTATGCTAAATCATACTCGACACAATGTCTAAAACTATTGTGACTAGCCGATATTTCCTTAAGTGCAGAGTGACACAAACCTAGAGATGATCGTTAGACCAAAGCATTAGATACCTATAAGAAATATAACCCCTATCCCACCAGATCCCTGTGAGGATACCAAGGACCTTGACCTTGAGAAGCAACTAGAGATTCCAGAGAAGGAGGGTCTACCAAAACCATTTATTGGAAGAAAATCATGAAGATAAAAACTCACATTTGAGATGTTTCTTTACATTAGTGTCCTTAATAAATCATGGAGCATGCACAATTTAATAAATAAGCATGCACCTCCTTGTTGACTTTAATTCCCTTGCCATAGTCACATGCTTAAACCTAACAATTAAAGTTACAATGCATAGTAGGTGTTTATGGATTAATTTTATGGGAGAGGATAAAAAACATATCCCCCTATTTAATTTCATTATGCATTCACCCATTTAAACTCCCTCATTAGATTGGATGTCTTCTCAGTTGTCGTGGTTACAAAAGACGTGTAAGAATTCTATTTTTTCAAATTATTCTATGAGTGCTTGAATTTTGAGGATGAGGTGAGATAAGAAAATATCAAGTGGGATCATTTTTCAATGCAAACGTTGAAATATTATTCTAGTGTCCCCTATCATTATTGTACATTTGATTCCCCTCTCCTTGACACTGATAGTAAGACTATAATATGCCAACAATGCCTCTGCCTCATTGTTGGATGTGAGACATAATCCCCAACCATAATTCAGTTCTTGATTCCTTTGGGATAATGACCCCCAACACTTGCCCCCACTTTCTTGAATTTCCTCCTAGATGCATTGTTTGTGACAATTGAAATTCAATGGAAATCATAATCTTCACATAAGTAAGTTCTTTGATTGCAAGAATTAACATGCACATCTAAATGGTGTATTACCTATCTTTCATTTGATATATTCTAAATTAAATTTCCTTTGCATTTAAAGTAATTTCAATTTTGTTTGTACAATTGTTTTAAAATGCTATAAATCTATTATTTGGTGTGTGGATGTTCTTATTTATGAAGTGTTGATGTGATTCGAATAATTTTTCTTATTAAATATATGTTGGATTTATATTATGGAAATATATTTTTATGTTAATGTGTATATGAGAGTCAATAATAATATCGATGATCTTATATAAATGAAAGGAGTCTTGTTTTCTTAAAAAACAGAAAATGAACCATTTTGTTTTATTCGAAGAAAAATAGATTGAAAGAGTGGTGATAGGTTATATCTTTGGATGTATTTCATTCCTAGGTATCAAACTATTTCTTACAACATTATGACATTGTGATCTATACATCGGATGTCAATGACAAGTACATTTGACAATTATTTGAAATTTTTGGTACATATATAGGGGACCTAAAATTTGTATGAAACTAGTGTTATTTGAAAAAAAAGGCAAGAAGGGAAATGGATACAACTATATAACAAAAAATGGAGTGATGTGTGATCAAATATGATGAATCAAATTTATTGTTAATAGAGACATCCAAACCTTCCCAACAAAAAATGGAGTGATGTGTGATCAAATATGACGAATTAAACTTATTGTTAATAAAGACATCCAAACCTTCCCAAGTTATCGATTTTGGTTTAAACCACATCTTGATGGGAGAAAGAAAATACTTGGCTTAACATGTATTTTTTTGAAGATGCTTCATTATCTCAAGTAGAAACTTCAATGTATTGAATTGTTCAAAAGAATGTGAACTTGTTCTAATACATTCAAATTTTCAATACCAATTCGACAACATTTTTTTAATGTGTAACATGTGGGTGTGAATAGATAAGAACTCCAAGGTTAATACATGGCATAAGGATATGATAAATACTTACTAATATTTACTAATATTCTCATGGTGGCATAAGTCATTTAAGCTTAAGGTTTTCTCATAGCTATGTCCATGTTGACATAAGTTTGAGATGGGATTGGATCACAAGGCATGGATGTAGGAATCCCATTAATGGTTCATTTAAAATTTATTTTATTGAGTTATGTTAGTAGTGGTGGAGGAGAAAAAAATTAAAATTCATAAAGTGTTTGTATAAAATGACTTGAATATTTTGGATGCTCTCCATCTGAGACTAGATTGGAATTGAAATGGTAAAAGGAATGCCTTAAAAGCAAAGGGGATTTATAGAGAAGCCCATGTTTATGAGTGTAGAGTGATATCGTACTTCTAAATGCTTACCTTCATTTTGTATTTCTTCACCTAAACATTATCTTCATTCTTTGTAATTGTGAAAATATGATTCCTAAATGATTATAGGGTAGAAAAGGGTATATCAAGAATTTCAATACACAAAAGGTTGATTTGGTATAAATCCTCGAAAATAAGGTGCTTAAATTATCTTGGAGGCATTAAAAAAGTATGAGATATTCATTTATTGAGGGTATGTCGTATTACCCTATCCATGAAATATGAGTGTTTGACTAATACTTCCCTTTGCACCACATTGTTGTACCAAGTAAAGTACCTTAATGGAAAACTAACAAAGGCACTTGAGAAATAGGAAGTTCAAGGGAGCATTATTATAAGAGGAAGAATGATAACATTCAACGTGGGGAAGAATTTTGATATTGTTAATTAAAAAGAATCAAACCCATCATTGACAACTTTTTAGGATTGTAGTTACTTTTCAAGGAGAGTTAAAATTTGTATTTTCATTGAATGTTTGTACCTATTTTGAATGTTTTTTTTTATGGTTGTGAAGAGAAAAGTATTAATAATAGTACGTATTAAAATTGTCTAGCTTATAAATTTTACAAATCATATAATAACTTATTTATTATTTCTTTTCTTTGTAGGGTTTTTTTAATGGTTTTTTCTTTACATACACATATTAAACACATATTCCTATAAATGTGTATATATAGACATGTGTGTGCGTACACACACACAGACATATTCCTAGTGAAAATTTTGTTGAAAACCCTCTAAGTATTTTCATATGATTAATAGATGATAATGGGGTAAATTATCAGTGTTGATTATGGTGCCTAACCCCAAGTGAATCAACCGATTCAAACATGTGACCTCTCAATTCTAAGAGATACCACATCTATCTCAAATCCAATCGAGCTAACATTTGCAGCTATATATTGTTGGGGAATAGGATGGAACCTGATACAAAACAAAAAGACAGTATTGCGAATAACCGAAGATGGAATTAAAATTTTGAAGACAAGGTGATGTCTAAAGACATCATTACAACACTTAAGCACAATGCACTATGATCAGGACATCACAATACATATTGCACATCTTGATCTGCATTATCTACAAGTTCCACTTCCTTTTTTTATAATGACCCAAGGGGTCTGCTATTTATAGCTTCAAGATCTAACCACTTTTCTTGTAATCGAGAAGATCTTTTCCACGTATAACCATTGGTTTTAGACTTGAATCCATCAAATCCATGTTTTCTAGTCTGCTGGACAAGGATGCTCTACCCGACCATCCATGCATCCAACTCGTAGTTGATTGTTGGGTTGGTCAATCCACCGCCCGACTATCTTCAATTGTTGGTCGACTGTCCAACCAACAGGATTGTCAACTACTCGACCAACTAATGTAGAGATCATATCGATCACTCAATCGACTATTTCTAGATGTAGTTCGACTGCCCAACCGACTAATTCCAAGAGAAGTATGATGAACCATCATGTCTTGATGTTCCAACACCCCCCATTAACACACGTCTATGAATATTCAAGAGGTGAAATTATGTCATCATGACACCCCCCCATAATTTTAGCTTCCTGAAGCCCAAGAATTGTACGAAGCTTGATAAATCTAGCTTCAGATAATGATTTACATGCTTCATCTTACTGTGGGCAACATGATTTTCAACAACTTGTATGGCACTTTGAGTATCACAATATATTTTATTCAAAGTTTGAAAAGGAAATCCAAGTTCACCCAGAAGTTAATGGATCCAAACTGCTTCAATACCAGCTTTAATGGTGCCATGATATTTTTGTTTTGTAGTCGACAAGGACACTACCTTCTATTTCTTGCACGACCACACCAGCGGTCCAGTGCTTAGATGAAACACATAACCACAAGTGGACTTCTAATCATCAGTGTCGACAGCAGAGTCGAAGTCGGTGAATCCAACCAACACATATGAACATTAACAATACTTGATAACAAATCAAGTGGTACCTTTGAGATAACAAACAATTCGTTTGAATTCTTTCTAGTGGTTTTCTCTAGGGTACTCCATAAACCAAGAAACGACACTAACAACAAAGGAGATGTTAGGTCGACTATGAGTAAGATAACTAAGAATGTCGACTAGTTGTTGAAAAGGAGTATCACGGGGTATTTGACAAGTTTTAGTGAGATTTACTCTGGATTGAAAAGGAGTATCACAAGGCTTACGATCGGTCATCTTAAAAAGTGTCGAAATATCCATCACATATTTAGAATGAGAAATGAAAAAACTTCACATAGTGGTAATACTTGAAGACCCAAAAACTAATGCAGAGTACCAAGATCTATCATGCCAAGGAGTTAGTAAGTTGTTTCTTCAATCTAAGAATGAGATTAGTATTATTTCAAGTAATGAGAAGATCATATACATATACAAAAACAATCTAAGTGTCTCCATTGATATGGAGTACATACAAGTTGTGATCAGATTCACAATGTTTGAAACCAAATCGAAGAAAGAAATTGTTGATCTTAGCATACATATCTTGGGGAGCTTGCTTCAAACCATAAAGAGACTTCTTGAGTCGACAAACCAAGGTAGAATATATCACACAACTAGGTGGTTCTTCCATGAAAATTTCTTCAGATAGGTATCCATGAAGGAAAACACTCTTCACATCCATCTAATGGATTTTCCATCCAAAAAGAGCAACAAGGGAAATAATTAGTCAAACAGTGATCATCTTGGAAACAAGGGAAAACGTCTCAATGTAGTTGATACCTTCTTTTTTTTTAAATCCCTTTGCAACTACGTGTGCTTTATGTCACTCAACAACACCTTTGGAGGTAAATTTGGTCATGTGGACCCATCGACACTTCACTATGTTCTTTCATTGTGGTTGGGGAACCAAGTCCCAAGTAGGATTCTTTGACAAAGAATCAATTTCTATCTTCATAGTCTATTCCCATTCAAGTCTTCCTTGAGCATCCGAGTAGGAAACATGATCAGAAGTATCAAGTACACAAGTCATCAATGCAACATTGACATGTTTCTTTTGACTTTGAGTTTGTCATCTGAAGGAAATATCACCGACATTAGGTCCAATAGTTTCAATTTTCCTTGCATCCCATCTAGGTAGACAAGAAATAGGTGAAAAAGTGTTCACTACAGCAGGTTGATCAAAATTCAAAACAATTTTAGTCGACAGAGATGGTGTACTAGTCAATGGACTGATCGACTCAGAGGCCAATGGTCTAGTCGAAATAGGAATAGAGTTCAACTATCCAGTTGAAGAAATAAGAAGTGGAACAAGAGAACTAGAGTCAGAAACAACATCAAACAGATCATCCTGTATCAATCCAAAATATTCATGCAACAACTTGATGCCATAAGACTTCTAATCAATCTGTGCATTTCATTTGATAATTATTTTTCATTTTAAAAGATAAAACAGTTGATAGGATTTCGACTCTTTAGAGTATCCCATCATGATGCAAGCATGAATATTTGCATCCAACTTATTTCTACAATAATTGGAAATATGATCCCAAGAAACACATCCAAACACACAAAGGTGGTAGACTAAGGTCTTATTTCCACACCATTGTTTGACTAGAGTCGCTAAAGGAATAACTCAAGTCAATATGTGATTGAGTAGATAGGTTACACAATATACCGCTTCATCCCAGAAATAAGGAGGAATATCTTTAGCATGCAAAAGACATCTAGCCATTTCGACTAATGTGCAATTCTTGCATTCTGTGATGCCATTTTCCCGAGGTGTGTGAGGAACTAACCACTCCTAGTCAATACCAAATCGAACCAAGTATTCTTCAAAAGGTCGATTTACATACTCACCACCATTTTCTAATAGCAGGCACTTGATGGGTTGGCCACATTGCTTTTCAACAAAGGATCTAAACTCTTTTAACTTTTCAAATAAAAGATTATGATTTTTAAAAAAATAGACCCATGTGAAACGAGAGAGATCGTCAATAAAATTCAAAATGTACCTTGCTCCTCCAAGGGAAGGTAGATTGATGTAGCAGACATCATTGTGAACCAACTCTAGGAGGTTCTATGCTCGCCACACTTTTCTAGAGTTAAAGGGTGCCTGATGATTCTTTCCAAGCACATAGCCTTTACAGACTCCTTCATGGGGAAACACTTTAGGGAGACCAACAACCATGTTTTAATTTTCCATCAACTGTATACTTTGAAAATTCAGGTGTCTGAATCGTTCATGCCAAGTTTGAATTCACTCATCAGTGTGAGAAACAAGAGAAGTCCGTTTGGTGTTGGGTCGATTCGTGTCAGAGAATTTATACAGATTTTCCTTCAGGTTGAGAAACCCTCTGGAAACAATCGACTAACCTTTCTTCAAATATCGAACAAAAACCCAATTTGACCAAAATTCTACAATCTTACCTATCTGTGTTAACTAAGAAACAAACAACAGATTGGAACTGAGATTTGGCACATGATAGACGTCACCAATTCTCTCCTATTGACATGAAACATCACCCTGAACAACAATATCGAGAGAAAAATCATCAGAAACATAAATCTTCCTCTCCTTGGCTTCATCCAAGGACATGAACAGGGAGGCATCCTTAGCCATATGATGTGTTCACCTAGACTCGACCCCGTTTATTTTACACAGAATGAGACAACACGACTTGAGAAGTTTCATCTTGGAAGGTGAAATTACTAGTGGGTCAACGAATAGTGGACACGTCTCCTTCAAGGTGTTTAACCTTCTCCTCTATATCATCTCTCTTCTTATTGCATACTTTCTCCACATGTCTAGCCTTTCCATAGTATTGGCATGTCTTCTTATTTTGACTTTGATGGGGTGCATCTGTTTTCCTTTTAGGTTTCTAGTCATGGGATCTAGGTTTCAGTGTAGAGGTATCAAACCATACTCTTTCCCTGTGATTCTACTTTCTTGTTCCCTTGAGCAAGAGGGCTTTATGTTTACCACCAATATTACCTTCTTCAAGCAATTTGTGTTGATTAGTAATCAAAAGACAACATAAAGCTTCAGAGATGTAATTCTTACCATATTCCTTGAGTGCTTTCCAGTTGGTGTATGTGGAAAGTCGACACGAACACGTTTAATGGTGTTCTCAAATTCATCGGGACCAACTCGATGAGTTGTCCATCTTTCTTTTGATAATTATTTCCACATTCACTCAATTTCAACTGGAGTTCCTTCACACACGCCAAATAGTCCTCTCTTTTCTCAAAGGAATCAGGATTGATATAGATCAACTCTTTCTCCAACTGCACGACATGGATTTCGCCGACTCTATGGAAAAAAAAGTTCATCTTCTTCCATAATTGACAAGAGCAGTCGATTTCACTGATGTGAAACCAAATCTCTTGAGAGATATAGGTCATGATGACCCCCATAGCCTCATCCTTCTTTACATCAACAATGAACTTTCCCTAATCGTTTGGTGCATTTGGAATCAATATTTGTATATTGCCACAGTATTTTACTCTTGAGTAGGGTTTCCATGTATGTTTCCCATACTGCATAATTTGATCCATTCAGAATAACATGATCAATCATTGAAGCCATCTTTGATTTCTAGACATAAATCGTTATGTTTCAAGTTCCAATCGAAAAACCAATGGCACAGAGTCAATCACATGATAAATCTGACTCATCAAGTTTTTTGGATAACAGGCGAGGTTTCAAACCATCATCTCTGATACCATGTTGGGGAATATGGTGGAACCTGATACAAAATAGAAAGATGGTATTGCAGGTAAACGAATAGGGATTTAAAATTTTGAAGACAAGGTGGTGTCTAAAGACATTGTTACAACACTTAAGCACAATGCACTATGATCAGAACATCACAATGCATATTTCATATCTTGATCCGCATGATCTAAATATTCCACTTGCTTTTTTTTATAATGACCCAAGGGGTCTACTATTTATAGCTTCAATATCTAACGACTTTCCTTGTAATCGAAAAGATCTTGACCACATATAATCGTTAGTTGTTAGAGTTAACTTTGTCAAATTCATGTTGTCGGCTAGACAAGGATGCTCGACCCAGTCATCCATGCATCCAACTTGTAGTCGATTGTTGGGTTGGTTGATCCACCACCCGACTATATTCAATTGTTGTTTGAATGTCTGACCGACATGCATGTTGACTACTCGATCAACTAATGTATAGATATGATTGATCACTCGATCGATTGTTTCCAAATGTAGGTTGACTGCCTAAACGATTTATTCCAGGAGAAGCGTGATGAACCATCACGGCTTGATGTTCCAACATAATCACACACACACACACACACACACACACACACACACACACACACACACACACACACACACACACACACATTTCCAAGGAAAACCTCTCGAAAAATCCTCTAAGTACTTCCACGTGATCGATAGATGATAATGGGGTAAATTGACTATGTCGATTATGGTGCCTAACCCTAAGTGAATCAAGAGAGTCAAACTTGTGACCTCCCAATTCTAATAGATACCACATCTAACTCCAAATCCAATCGAGCTAACCCTTGTGGCTATATATAATTATAGAATTTTAAAAATTTAATGTTTCTTCTTTATAAGTGTGCCTCCTTTTACTATTTTATTTTTATAAGTTTATTCTTGTCTAATATGATATTAAAATTTTAAATCTAAAATTTTAATTCGTTTACAAAATACAAAGTGGGTAGGAAGAAAGAGAAGTTAAAACTTAAAATATTGGGGACTTAGGTTGAAAAGGGAATGCTTAAACTTCAAGGGTGTGTCATGTTTTTCCATATTGCCACATGAAAAAATATTGGGAGAAAAGTGTGTGTAATTTGTAGTTGGAAAGCTTGGGAAAAGATCAACTTGTGCAAGTTTTCCATAGAAGGAAAATAATTTTAAGCGATTTTTTATGAATTTATTTGTCTTTTCTTTAAGGAAAAACTTGTAGGGAAAACCAATGGACACTTATTCTTATTAGTGGATGGAATCCCTAGTAAACAAATCAGTAGAGACTAGGGTGCCTCACCAAAGGGAATTCAAATCAGACACTTGCTAGCATGGAACTAGCCAAATGACTAGCAACATTAGTGACAACCCAATTCAACTAACCCCTTAGGCTACAATTTCTTTTCTTATAAATAGTTTCATAAGATTTGGGAAATCAACTTCATTTTTAAATATATTTTAAGGTATAATTCATAATTGTAGATCTTTTAGTAATTTTGATCCCTTTGGAATTGAATAGATCCATAGTTCAACATACAATAGATCCTACTCACTATATTGTTTGATTGCTTTTAAATTTGACAATTACATTGTATGCTAACCATTTTGTATTTTATTTTATTTTCTTAGAGAGACAACCATATGGCATGTTTGGTTTCTATTGATTTATTGGAGAGTCATTATTATTGATCTCCACATTCATATAAATTTGCCCTTGTTTTTTGTTCTAACTTTACTTTTAGACAACAAATCTAACTCATATTATTTTCCAAACAATATGAAAATTTTCCAATGGTAAAGAATGCCTTGCATTTGGAATATAGTGCATCAACATTAACAAACTTTCAATCTATGGGTAGGAAAAAATATAGAATACCAAAAACCATAATTAATAACATGATATTTTTTTCCAAACAATATAAAAAATTTCCAGTGGCCCAGAATACCTTACATTTGGCATTTTGGTGGGATCCTCCATAGGAGTATAATGTACGGACAAAGAGCCCTTTAAAGTAATAATAGTGTAGTTATAGTGGTCTTTCAATGTAAAGTACATTGGGTCCACAATTTTTGTTATTATTAAATAAGGCTCACTAGATCGTTAGCATGGAATAAATGTAATGTGGCCTCATTGAGTAAATTCCACTAGGTAGTTAGCATTTGTTTATGATTAGGGATTTCTAACTAACTATAAATTGTTGGAATACTGAGAGAGGGGTGGGGGGTGGAATACTGAGAGAGGGGGGGTGAATCAGTATGAACACTTTTACCACTTTTAACCACAATATATAAACTTCAATTTATCAACAATATATCATCAATGTATCACCTATAATTGCATTCAATATCTCATGAGTATATAAACATAAGCAACATCACATCACATCAAATACATAGTACATTGGAATTTATGTGGAAACCCAAATGGTAGAAAACCACATAATGCTTTCTTAGATATTGTCAATCATATATTCATTGGAAGCACCAACTTCTGAATTCTCTAACTACAACTGGAAGGAGGCTACAACCCCTTATTTATAGGCTCCAACCTGAAGGAAGATACAACTCCCTGAATTCTCTGGCTACAACCCCCTAATTCTCAGGCACCAACCTGAAGGAGGCTCCAACTTCATTTGTTCTCTGGAACCAACCGAAAGGAGGCAATGACACCCTTTCCTTTCCCCATCCCGTCACCTTTAAATATAAATGTATAACAAATTGTCACTACCACTGATATTGTCACTGCCTCTGGTAATAAACCTATAATCAGCCTGGCACTATCACATCAACCTATCATTGTATCCAACATGTCACATCAACCTGTCACTATCACCCTATCATTGTATCCAACATGTCACATCAACTTGTCACTATCACCAATACTCAACATCAAGGAAACTAGATCCACAATCACCAAGAATACCTCTCAACCAGATGCTCAAGCATCACCAACATATGCCTCTACCAAGCATGTACCAGCATCACCAACATATGCCTCTACCAAGAATATACCAAGATCACCAACATACCATCACAAAATATGTGTCTCAATCATGTACCAAAACATTAGTGATATGCAACCAACCATATACCTCAAGCATTTTCCAAACCATGTACCATGTATCAACCATTTACATCAACACCATACCATGTACCAAGCATGTACCATACCATATATCAATCAAGTACATCAACCATATACATCAACCTATACCATAGCATGCATAAACCATGTACCATGTATCAATCATGTACATCAACCATGTACCATGTACCAATCATGTACATCAACACCTATACCATACCATGCATCAACCATGTACCATATCAAGTACATAAACCATGTACATCAACATGTACCATACCATGTATCAACCATGTATTATACCAAGTACATCAACCATGTATCGTCTCATGCATCAACCATGTACCATATCATAAGATATCATCAATGAAGTGCCTGAAGCATAACCAAGATAGCCACAAACCAAGATACCAATATATCCAATATGTGCTACTAATCAATGTACCATAACATCACTAAGGGGTACCAACATGTACCTACATCACCAAGACATGCACCTCATACATGTACCAGGAATATGCCTCACACCATGCATCAAAGATGTGCCTCATACATATACCAATGCATAAACAAGATACCAAAGGCATGACCATCACATTATCAACATATAACCAGGATGTACCTCAAACCACGTGCCTCAAGTATGTGCCAACAACCATAAACCATGTACCAACAGATACCATCAAGCATGTGCCATATCACTCATATACCATATATTCCAGGTATCCAAGTTGTGCTTCTAACAATGTAGCATACCATCACCAAGGTGTACCATGCATAATCACTACCATGACATGCCTCAAGTAGGTACCATAATAACATAAGCATAAACCTTAAAACTAACACATAAGCATACCTCTGATCCTGAAGACACTCTATTGTATTAGATAAAAGATGAGTAAACCAACATGGGCATCAACAACCTAATACAAGCATCACTTCACACCCTTTCACAAGATTTTCATAGATCCACAAATTTCTCTTCTATTACCCGCAAATATCCACACTTTTCTTGTCCACAACTCATGTAAATTCGTGCCCTTCTGACTTGTAACCTGTAGATACCTCATAAACTAGGGTTACTCACATTTTTTGCAACTCTGAGACTTTCACCTTCGACCTTCCTTTGCAACCTCAGACTCAACCTCAGATTCTCTAATAGACCAAAAGTTCTTCACAAGATAGATAATCAATAGAGTGTGTGTGTATTGTACATATTAAAGTCTCCTTGAAGTGTATTTATACTTTTTCTAAGTAGCCTCTTTCCTTACTTTAGGGGTTTCTTGTTACAACCACTTAACCCTTTCATTAATTATCTTGTAACCAACTACGGGCTTTGTAACCCATCTTTGGAGCTTCCAACTTCATGACCTCATAACTCCTCAACTGTGAGGAACCACGTGGTGTACCACCTATCACCACAAATGGTATGACGAGGACTATCCATCCATGAGTGAGTTACATGTATTTACATTGTCCTTCATGGCATTTTTCCTTGATCAACTATGGGTTCCATAACCACACCTCTATGGCTTCTTGTAGTCTTATTCAAATGCACCCATCACACATGTTGACATCAACCACTCTTGTTGACATAAATGAAAACTAACTTACCATCAATCTCGATCACAACTCTGGGGTATCTCAAATTATCCTAAGGGTTGACATCAATGACAACCTAACTATCCAAACCAACTGTCCAACATAAATAACGATGGATTCCTCCTTGTGAAGCATGTATGGAGTATAATGTATTGTAGTTTTGTTCATCAATAGGTTGTCCCCTTGAAGAAGTGAGTGAGAACGAGTTGATCCTTCTATAAAAGGATCATTGTATGATGTTTCCCCACCTCAAGGATTTTGATATTGAATAAAATGTTCAACATTTCTATATATTGTGTGTGATTCAATTTTAGGCATTAAGGATTGTAACAAGTAATATCAAAGATATTTAGAGGGCTAAAGTGAAATTATTTTTTTGTAGATTTTCAAAGGGAAAAATAGGACTATGACACTTAAAATAATTTATGTAGATTTCTATGCAAAATCTAAAGAAACAAATTGAAAATCTGAGTTCCTCTTAATGAAATACCCAATTTGAAAAAACAAAAACATTGAAATTGGAGTACAGGGAGTAAAATTTCCATTTTGGGGTCATAATAGCAATTCTTATCAATGTTAAGGATGCTAGGGTCATTTAAAATTTGTCATCTCGACACCTTGATGGAACCCAAGACTGGAAAATTTGAGAACCATGAGCTTTGAGGAAGTGGCCAAAATATTGTAGGACATGATCCATAAGTGTACATATATTCAAGAGAGTTTTCAAAAATTTGAGGAGCTCCATCTCATTGGCAAGACTAGAGGAGAGTATACAAGAGACATATAGGCCTAGTGTGAATTAGAAGAGGCTTGTGGTGAATGGTATATGGATAGTTGTAATTTCTGGGAGAACAACTACTTCCAGCTTCTCTTTGGTAACTATACTCTCCCATATGATGTATACATCATTGTGGGAAGTCTGGAGTAGGTTATGACAACTAATTTTTTGTCTACATATTTTCCAATGGTAGTGTTCCTTCTATATCTACACATAATGGGGGGAGAAGGGCCCATTAAAGTAATAATAGTATAGTTGTGGTCGTCATTCAATGTAAAGTGTATTGGTTCCACTATGTTTTTTATTATTAAATAAGTTAGACTAGGTAATTAGCATGGAACAAATGCAATATGGCCTCATTACAGAAGTTCCATTAGGTAGTTTTCATTTGGTTATGATTAGGGTTTTCTAGCTAATTATAGATAAGGATGGAGTCCTCCATATGAAGCATGTATTGGAACATAGCTCATAAAGAGTTCGTGAAGTGGAAAGAGAACATGAGTTTATCCTTTCATAAAATGATCATTATAAGGTGTTTCCCTGCCTCAAGGGTTTTTAATATTATTGAATAAAGTGTTGAGAATTCTGATATATTATTGTGATTTAGTTTTAAGGGTTAAGGATCATAACTTTTCTTTTAAGCCTTTTTTTTTTTACTTCTATGATTTTCCAAACAATACGAAAATTTTCCAAGAATAATGCCTTGCATTTGGCATATAGACATGATGCATCAACGTTAAAAAACTGTGAATCCGTGGTTAGGGAAAACATATAGCATATGAAAAACCTCAATTAATGATGTGGAATTCTTTTCCAAACAATATGGAAAAATTCAGATGGCCCAGAATGCCATGTGTTTGGCATACGGACAAAGGGTAGCATCATCAACAAGCTTTGAGTCCACTCATAGGGAATTAAAAACAATTAATTACATGAAATAAAAACAATTGGACAGGATTGTTGCAATGGAAGGTTAAAATACCACAATTGCATCAAGCATTATTGTTCATGTTATCATTATAACTACAATGTTGCAAGGTCCAAAATTTGTCAACTTAAAATTGACTCATTACTAATTTGTCTGAAAATAAATTGAAGGGCGCTAATGTTTGATCATCATGAATTTGGTTTTTGACAAGAAGTGATGAATGTTAAATTTAAATATTGTTCAAAGTTTCGTGCAAAATTTAACTTGTATGAGTAGGGAAAGTTTAAAAGATCCATACTTATCTTAAAGTGTAGAAACCTTGGCGAACCTTATTAATTCTTAAAACAACAACTATGAAATGTTCGGTGATATTTTTATAAAAATATTCAAATCTTTAAGGATTTGATATGGTTTCTAGAAAATTTTGGTCATTTTTAAAGTAAAATAGGGCATTTCCCCTCATTACAAGGATGTTACCTAGTGTAAAGTGGGTGGCGTAGACTATTGTACACTAACTTAGCCAGGACATTGAGTGAGGCCCACATACATAGAGGCAACCAACTCATGGAATTAACCGCAAAACCTCCTACTTGTTATTCACAACTCTCAACCACTCAAGCTAATCCATAAAATTAAATTAATTTTATCATAAAAAAATACAAATCATTTAAAAAAATGAAAATTGATAATAAAAAATAATAATAATAATAACAAATATCATGAAAATTTTAATTTAAAAATAAAATTTAACTCTTAAAATTTCCTCTATTTACTAATACAAAAATTTTAAATAAATAACAATTCAAAAATATTTTAACAACAATGCATGCATCAACGAGAAACAAAGTTTATTTTCGAAAGTTTTTGAAAAAACAAAATTCAATTTCCAAGATTTATTTATGTATGGTTTGAAATATATATATATATATATATATATATATATATATATATAATTATAATTTAGTCCCACACACTATTTATTTATTGGGAGAGTCTAAAATTCTATATTACACTTTAATTTACCAATATACACATTTACATAATAATATAACGTTGGCCTTTACATAATGTAACAATTTTCTTACATATTTTAATACAAACACTTTAAGTTGTGTGTTTACATTTTATCTAAAAGAAATTGGTGTAATTTAAAAGTTTTATGTTTTTTATTTTCTAAAAACATAATTGTTGGAGAAATTACAATTTTACATTATCATATTATCATATTTTTGAATGTATAAATTTATTTAACATCCTCAAAAAAATTTCAAAAAAAAACCCAAACTATATAATCTCAATCACTAAAATCTAAATTTTCTAAATTTCTAACAAAAAAAACTTATAAAAAAAAAATTTAAAACTTTTAAAATACATTAAAAAAAAATCACATAATAACTTTTAACCACAAACTTTTATATATATATATATATATGGTTGTAATATTTGACTTATAAAATCACTAAGCATTGAAACATTACATCAAGTGCTTTTGTCACATAGCTTAATATGTATAGGTTCCAAGGGAAATACTTTTCCCACCTCTTTTATTAAAATATTACTAGATTTTATATGAATATGATCAAAGACTTTACAATGTGCAAAATAGTTGTACATATTTGTCCTTCTTTTGTTGGGTTGGAAAAAATAATGATGACACTTTGGCATTTTTATAATTGAAAAAACTTGGTATAATGATGACACTTTGGCATTTTAATAATTAAGAAAACTTGGTATAATGCCCCCATCACTGAGTGAATCACTATCAAGAAGTCCATTGTAATAATATATATCCACAAGTTGTCCATTTTTAAAAAAGTCACGACCCTCCCAATCAAGTTATTATTACTATATTGATGACATTACTATGATGTCGACGGCCTATATATTTTCAAATGCTATAATACCTCAAATCTCACCTAACATAGAAGTGTTACGTTTCTTCTTGTAAGTAGTATCTCACATAGAAGCGTCACTTGGTCTATGCTATAGTACCTCATCTCACCAAGCACTATGACTTGGTAGTACCTCATATCTCACTAAGCATTGTGACTTTTGCCTCATATCTCCATACTTCACTTAAGAACATACTTAGTGTATAATCATAATGGTTCTAATTTATTATTGGACTTACCAAGGAGATTAATGGTTAGATTTGTTGTAAGGCTTAATGTTTTTAGATTGCAAAAATGAGCCCTTAGTCACCCATGCATATTCAATTTGTTTAAGTTAGCTTGGGTGTTTTTCCTCGAATGGTTTTCCTTACACAATGTCTTTGTATGTGGTTGCAGTGAAGTGTTGGTTGGTGGAATTGGTACACATGCTTAGGACACCAAGCTATGGTCTGCTTGAGGCATCACTATGCAAGTTGAAGAAGACTCTAATAAAGGCATGAAGAGGTGAAGTGGTTAGAGTGATTAAGTGGTAGTGTTGTCACTTGGAGGTGTGGATGAGTAGGTCAAGCACCATGGAGAAGTGTGAAGGAAATTACAGGTGTTAGAAAGCAGTCTTGTGGCGGATGAGTTGCATGAAAGCGACTTGGTTATAAGTTGGAGGAAGTCCTTGGAGTTGCAACTCACCCATTAGCAAGGTCGATGCACAAGACTTAGAGAAATTTGAAGAAAAATATGCAACCTGCAAAAGAAGTTGGTAAGGTTACCACACCACATAATATGGTAGTGTCAAGGTACAGATGGAGGTGTAATTGCGATGAGCTTGGATATGGTGCCAAGAAGACCAAAATTCTAACAAGGGTAAAAAAGTGAAAAGTCTACAAATCTACCAAACAC
>JZKD02S2295968.1:16600-34058 GCA_000966675.3 Picea glauca | reverse complement strand
GTCTATCCTTTGTTGCAGTCGATCTCCACAATAGAAAACATATTTTGATCATTTTCTTCAGTATCCTTTCCTCTATGATCTCCATGAACTTGCATAACAAGTTTACATACACGATTCATGCAATTTTTTTTTACCTACCATGCAACAAGAATTAATGACCACGGCAACATATCTCTTCTCAATCTTTGTGAGACAATGTATATAAAAATAACTCATTCATTTCTATTGGACAAAGGTTTTTATTTAAAACAATGGACATTAATCAACAACTACAATCAGTAGCAAAGAGCCATATCGAGATAACTTGGATGGACCCCTTGAAAATCTTTCTAGGTTTTTCACAACTCGTCTAGATTTTTATTTTCGGTGCTTCCTGGTGATCAATTTCAAGGGTATCATGGATGAATAATTCCATCTCGTTGACTACTATGTGGATGAACTATTAGAAGAGAAAATCTTCTGCTCCCCACCAAGCGTCACCTTGCTAGTTGAGAGACTGCCCTACTCATTGAAAAGTGATGAGGTCACCTAACCAAATATCAAGCTAGGGATGTGTAGGGTTTCCTCCAACTCACTTATCTATGGCACGATGTATTTTATTACAGAGGGATCTTTGTTAGGATTAGGGAAATCTCAGGCCAATACTATGGAACCCCCCCATGACAAATTTTGGATTTTCTTGGGCATACTTTGGTTGGCAAATTCCTAGGTAGGCAACTAGGGATTGATTGCTTACTACAATGTGTTGGGTTTGCAGGGGGGTCATAGACCTAGGGTTTGATAAGTTCTACCAGAACAACCCATAAGCATCGACATATTCATTCTTCAAGGAATGAAGAAGGTCTCACCCGAGACACCATGAGAATCACATAAACTATTAGTCTTGTGCATGTTGTGAAGGAATAAAACGTACAAGAAACCTCCATTAGCTAGTCATTCGTTCATTCAAAACTACCATAATACTATTGTGCAACATAATATAAACACATACATACATTCAGACCATAACTCATCAACATGCAAAGATAAATATGATTTAGATTTCATTGATTAAGCTCAAAGCATTCCAATACATTCATACACAGAAGTTGCAGCCTACTCAAGAAACATCAATGGTACTCATAACCGAGACACACCATTTTCTAATATCTATTTTATCTCATTCATACACATTATCTATGAACATGGGAAAATTGGCACAAGACTACACTGGAACTCTAGCTTCCATTCCAACTTAATAACTCTCTATCTACCCTTACTACTCGATCTCTCCTAGTGAAAAATATCCAACCCAATACATATTTGCATGCATCACCCCATATATTCCACGAAGTGTGGCAATCACAACAACTTGCTAGCTCATCCTCAACCTCAACCATAACTAGTCAGGTTGTTACAAAAAAGGTTACAATGATTGTTGAAGATATTCTCAGATCCAACCTACATACAATTTCTTCAGGTCCTTTCATGCGGTGTAAATTGGGTTGCTGTGCACAACAATTCCTTGGTTAGCGCATACAATGAAACTTGGATTTGCATCATTTATTTTTGGGCACACACACAATGCTTGTTTTTTGGCACACGCACAACTTCTGCAAAACCTTAGGTGCCAAAAGGCCCCCAACACTATCAGTTGGATCATCATCAAGCCAACGACGTTGTTTAAGGCATGACATAGGTGGTCGATGGCACAGTCTGAATAAGGTCTGCAATAAAGAGTTTAAACTTTCCATTGACTTTGTCAATAATGCATGCCGATTTCTTTATTTTGTTGCAAAAATTTTCCACATCACCTGGTTTGATAGCTGGCATGGTACGTTTGATCTACTCTCCAATTTGGAGGATTGGGTTTGCTTGTTTATGTGCATTCGTGAGCTTGTTGTGGTGTAGCTAAGCCTTTTCTACTGCATCAAGTATGATTTCCGAAATATTTTGTTGCTTCATTCGAGTAGATGCAATATCCTGAAGTTGGTTGGAAATTTGTTTCATGGCCTCCAATTTCTCTCCTTATGGTAAGGAGGGAAGTGCCTACTTCTTCTACTTCATCTGGGCCTTGGTCACACGTATCTGAGCATCGATTATTTTTTATTTCAAGGGCATCTTGGAGGTTTGTCCAAAATTTTGAAGCTATAGTTGACTACCCCTGAGAAGTCTGCTATGTGCACATGTTCTTCTTGTAGTGCCTCCTTTTCTATAGATTTTTTTTTTGTAAACCCCCTTCCTCTGTGTGGGGGGTGCGCTTTAACTTCTCTTTTAGTTCTCATTTTTGTTGCTTCAGGTATTGGACTTGCTCCTTTACTTTTCAAAGTTTTTGTGGTGTGGGGAGGTCCAGACTATCTTTAGTTGTGTTGGTGCCTTGTGCATAAATCTTGTTTATTTCATTGATCAACAATGTGTGTGCAATGACTTCCACCATGTAAATTTATTTGATCCTTGGTATGCTGCTTCAATCTCTTTGCAGACCATTATTTCTTGTTGATTCATATCTTGGGTTTCTCTATGAGTGGAAATTTCTTGATCATGTTGTTGTTGCAATTGTACATAAGATTGGTTGAGTGTCGAGTGTCGATCCCCTAATTCAATCATAATGGGGGCGATATAAGTTTGCAGGTCCTGTGAAGGCACCTGCGCCAACTCTAACTTGACATTGGATGGGTCAAAATTAGTGGTTGTCAATGGGTTGAAATACAACTCTCCTTTGGGTACTATTGCATGATGATTTGGGGTGAGATGTGCTTTATGTCATCTGTTGTGTTTGAGATGGGGAATCAATTTTTGGAGCAATCGTCGATTGTTGTCCAAGTGCGTAGAATTTGTGCAATGACTCTTTCTTCATTATCAACTGGCCCTTGAACTCCTTGACGAGGCTCAATATGGGTGTGGAAGTATTTCCTAATACCTGTGCTATGGCATTGATCTCAATACCTTTACTATTACTTTGATCAAGCACCACTATGTGATTGGTAGACTGCGAGGGGACTTCCTCCTCGATGGGTGTAGCATCAATGTGTGGTGGTAGAGTTCATGTGTGCACCTACTCGTTGCTCGTTGTTTCTTTGTCAGTGGAGTCTACATTGGTGGTGTTAGTGTCTTTTTCCATTTAGGCCCTTTTCCCTTGTCAACTTCCTCATCCGCATTTGTGTGCGTCCTTTGACCTACTAGTTATTTTCCCTTACCTTCGAGTGTCTCCTCCTGTTGTTTCTCGCCCAACCATTCTTTACCTTTTTGTTTGGATTTTTCTACCCTTTTTATCTCCTATCTCCTTTTGGTTCTTGTATCTAGTTGATCTAACTCGTCATCAAGTGTAGACTTCAATTATGTTGGTCATTCAACGACTACCTTCTTGATGTCTTCCTCGGTGATACAAAATGGTAGCATTCCGGTTTCGACTTTTGGATTTGCAATTGGGATAATGAAAACATTATGAAATGTACATGTAAATTGGAGGTAATCCTCATACTTGTCCATGATACTTTGCAGTATCTGAATTGTTGGTGTGGTCACTTGAATTAGTTGGGTGTACCATTTGTGGAATGAGTTGTTAGTCGCAGCTTGGATTTGCTTGTCCTTGTTGTAGTGTAGTGTTAGAAACTTGGGTGCGGGGAAGGATTATGAGTTGGCTACATCATTCTCGTGGCCTAGTGGTGGCTTCCATAGTATCATGGCAAGAAAGAGTAAGATCCAACTATAATGGAATTTATTTCCTAAGTCCTATGCCTCCAGGAAATCCTCAACAAATTTGTTCAATAAATATCTCACCAAATCCATCCAAATGCCCCCAACACATTTTTTATAGCAATGGTTACTTCGATTGGACACTCATCCTTGCAACACTTGCATAGTATCTTGTCGAAAAGTAGTTGTGTAGCGAATCAGACTCTATGGTTGTTGATTTTAGCAATCACCACTTCTATGGATCCCACGATGTGTACCATACTTTATATAAATATCCTCTTGTGTTGCATCTTTATCCTTTATCACTTCCACCAATATATCCCATGCGGTAGGAAGGCCTAAAATTAAGTGCATCAAATCAATGTAAAATAGATAAGTCTTTTCGAGCCAAAGGAACCACCATGCAATTGACTGAGAAAGAATCAGAATCACACATTGACAGGTGGGCCCCGACCAAATTGTGGCAAATATTCCAATATCAATACACCTGATTGCTTGAGGGTATTGGCCCATTCCTAGGTGACCACTCACTATTTTTCATGTGCCCCTTGAATTATCTTTACGTAGGTGTTTAAGTGAAACTATGGGAATTGCACTTCATCTCAGACATTATAATTTGCATAACAAAGTTGGGGAACCTTTCCCACTCAAAGGCCTATGATACCTACATTGGTTAGTAGTTCGCACTCAAGCACATGTTGGTCCTTCAATTCCTAGATTTTTTCACATGTTTAGGGCTTGCTTTTGGAAGCCATTGTCTTGGTTGAATGTGTAACACATCTGGGATCATTGACTATTACCTTTTTCCTGGGATCTTTTTTTTGAACTAACTGTGGAAATTGTGCCTTGGAATGGCTACTTGTACTGAGTATTCCAATTCTTTGAACTTTGTATGCTCTTAGTGGCCTGGGCACTTTGCAATTGAGTCTTATCTGTATATTTGGCTTGCTTTGGAAAAATAATGAAGTGGAGTGTGGTGTTTGAACATTAAATACTCAGTGGGTGACTCCCCCCCCCATGAGACACGTCTTTTGAGTTGTCCCTCGAGGTATGTACCCATCATTAATAATTTCCTTTACGACTATAACTTTCATGCACCACGGGGAATCATTTCCATAAATGATTCCCCTTCCCCAGGTTGTCATCACTTGTCCTAGGGATAACTACCTATCTCTTTTCCATTGTATCGACCTGCGTCTTGATAGAAAACTATCATGTCTTAATGTATTGTCCTTAATTATTTACTTTGGCATGTATACCTTAATTTCTGTCAAATCTTCTAAATCCGTTTTTGGGTATGACATGTCTTGTCCCTCTTTTATTGTGTTGACCTATCTAATCCACATACTTATTACACTGATTCTATTTAATCTACCTAAGTCCTAATCTAATTGTGTGTCATGCATGTTCACTATGCATGCTCGTCCTAAAGAGGGTATGGTTTTAACCTGCACGCAAACCTGGTGGGACATGACACATCTTTAGTCGAACTCAGTTCATATGTACCTACCATGGTTATTCTATTGTGTGTACCCTACCAAGTGGTCCACTGTACCAACTTTCAAAAGGTTTCATTTGTAGCACACACTTCTTATCGAAAGGTTTCAAGTCTTCTAATGGCATATGGCACGCATAGGTAGCTTTCACTGCAGAGTGCTTAGGAGTTCTCTAGACCCGCTATGTGCTAGGACTGGTCTTGGTCGTCCTGCACATTTCATTGAAAAAAGTTGAATTTTAAAGGGTCTTTAGTTTTCTTATACCGGTTCATCACTTCAAAATCTGTCGATGGATAGAATCTCACCTAGATACACTCCACCACTTGCACCCATTCCTATAAGTCTGCATAGTGTGTCTCCCACCAGTGTGTAGGTGTTCCTTTGATTGTTATTTCCATGGTTTGGATTCTTTGGGTCGCAAGAACTAACCCTTCCATCTGTGTTAGGAGTGTTTCTACTGGGCTTGTCCCATCAAACCTTTGTAGGTCACAGAACTATGATCCAATCTAGTGCATTGTTTTAGTGATTTGTGTGCACCTTCAGGTTGATACCTCAAACAACTTGTCCTACCATCTATCCATAGTATCCTCCAAATCTATGTCATAGGAGTGAACACTTCTCCAGCTCAATTCACCATCAGTTTTTGGATTCACATAATCCTCTCGATGCCATGTGATGTTGTATATGTTTTCTATGATGAAACTCTGCACATCCTCATTCACGAGCTCTTTATAGTTATCACCCTCATTTAGATCCAACAGTGCAATAATGTGCAAGGTATCTATTTCAAAGGAAATCTGCCACTATTTCATGTTCAAAACTACACTATTCTTGAATGCCCAATCGATGCCAAGTAGAGTTGGATAGGGATATGAATCATCCATGATCTCAATCACCTCAAAGTATGCCTTAGTATTCATCCCATCAATGTTCACTTCTACTTTCTCCAACCTGTCAATAGGATAGATTTTGTATTGGTTGGGAATTTTGAGTTGGATCGGGGACCAAACCAAGTTTGGTTTACCCATAAACTCCCTAGATTTATTCAACAATATGTTCATGATGTATCTTAGGTCTAGCATGACATCATCTATCTCACAACTTTTGAGCTTATTATCACACAAGTTGTAGGTTGGGAAAATCCCAACCCAAACGACAATATGGTGACAACTAAGAGAACACCTTCCCACTGTCACTTTAGAAAGGTATTCCCGTCACTTTAGATATGAAGCAATCACCTCAAAGGGGGAATCTTGGTGACCCTAGGGAAATGAGATGGAAAATGAAGAGATGATGAAGTGGCCCCCTATATGCCAATGATGGAAGGTAAGAAAGTCTTGAAAAGAGTCTCGTAGATGGTAGAAGATGTCTCATTGTATAGAAGACCTGCCAAGGAGTGATTGTACATGCTCGAGACACAAGGAAAACAAAGATACAAGCCCAATAGTATGTTGGACAAGCAAGTTAAGTTTTTTGTCCCTAATTGCAGTGATAAACAATGATATATATCAGCAACAAAGAGTAATAGGAGCTGCACATAAAGTTGTTAAAAGTCTAGTTAAGATTTGCAAGAGACAAGCTAGCAATGACTAGTTTAACTCAAGATTGAAAGAGCAATACTTTAGCAATGAACAAGGCTATAAAAAATTAGTATTGAAGAGATATAAATGCAGCCTTATGAATGTAGAAAACAAGTTGTTACAGCAAAGAGATCAACCACAAAAACTTGCCAACAATCAACCCAAAAAGTGTGTTGAGACTAGTAGAGGATAGGGGCAAACTTTTAGTAACTTCAGATGGTTGGTTTATGAGTTATTATAAAATCTATATTAGGGTTTTTTCAGCCCTAATCGATGTAGATAAAATGTTATAACAACAACAATAATTACTTAGAAAAATGAGACGCCTTAGTGTCTCAACCAAGCTACATAAAGTATAGAATTGATTCCAATTTAGACAATCTCAAAATCATGAGTTTTCACATTAACCAATGCAAGATTTTATTTCTCCAATGCAATTAGATTTAGTGCCTTTAGCTATTGGGTAGTGGAGTAAAAAAAATAAAGGATCTAGCAATGTTATCTCCTTGGGGGTATAAACCCTCTTACTCCCCAAGGCAAGCAAGGCTAGCTAGGATGTACTAGGAGGGTGTAAACCCTTTTACTTCTCCTAGTAAAACCTTAAGGAACAAATTATTTCAAGACAAAAAACATGGATATGGTGGGCTTGTAAACCCTTATACTCCCCAATAAATTCTAGCAAATCACACCTATAACCAAGCAATGAAACAACAAAAAGATAGATTCCTTACCTAGTCCAAGCAACAACAAGATAAACTTTCTTTTACCAAGATAATCCACCAAAAATGCAAGAAAATAGCTCCAAGGCAGGAAGCACACTACTTCTTTTACCAATAGACAAAAAAAACCATAACAAGAGCACAAGAGATATATATTTCACAAAGAGGGTGCAAATTTCAGCTAGGAGATTTCTCACAATGGGAGAGTTGTGATGAAAAATGAAATAGAGATGATCTCTTTTTACAGAAATCGTCTAAACATAGTTTGTCCACAAAACTTAGAGTAAAACAAAAGATAAGGGGTCAACAACCCTTATATTTCCCCTTTACAAAAATAATATGATTTAATTCATACTTTGCACACAAAAGAAACCCTAGAAACATGATGTCACCCTCCTTTTGGGTAACTTTTGGCACTTTAGGTCAAGTTGTTGAGTTGGAGATGGGTGAGCTAGGCCTCCAAAGGCCAAGTGTCTTTGATCCAAGCCTCTCCTCCACAATCCATGGGTTCCTTCCTTATAAAAGTGCTAAGTGTCATCAATCACCACCAAGCCCTATCCCTAGGGTAACGTCAAGCTCCCAAAAGGTGATATTTTTCCCCTTTCAAGCAAGTTGTTTGGCATGTAGGGGGTGGGAAAGATCCTCCAAGGTGTCCTCTAGGCCTCCAAAGAAATTTCATCATCATCCAGAGTGTGGGCCCTTGACATCCAACTTGTGGGATTCAAGCCCCATGGAAGCCCAAGCTAAGCTTGTTCTTCCAAAATTGTCCACCAACTAGGTCCTGCAAAGACAGATGGATACACCCTCCAAGGATCTCAAGTCAAATGCATCATGATGATTAAACAAAATCAATAAAAGATTCATCTAAGAATCCACATCCAAACCACCTCATCAAAATAAAACAATTCTCAAAGACCCTATGCAATTTGCCAAGTTTAGGTATGGGAGGGTTGACAAAACGACCTATTGGGTGAATTGTACCTCAAGTTTAGGGGTGTTTCCCAAGGGGACCTCTCCTAAGTCATGTGGATGAGGTGTCATGGATGGGGGGAATAATTTTGGGCATGGGGTTCATGACATACAAAGGGTTACAATGTCTCACTTATGGGTGCCTTTGTAGAGGGTGTGTTACACCTCCGTTTTCAATGCAAACTTTTTCCAAGCCCATTTATTAACTTTTATTCTTTTAAGATGTTTTCAAGTTGAATCCAAGGTGGGATTATACCTAAGCATGAAAAATTGTGTCCACCTTGACTCTACCCTGGCCACATCATGCTTCCCCAAGTTGAAAACATATGTGGGGCTTCTACCTAAGTAATAAAAACAGTTCCCACACATGCTCCACCCTGGTTGACATTTTGTTATTATTTATTCTTTTATGGGTCCCATTAGTTTCTTATGAGAAACATTTCATTGTCCTCAGGATCCCTGGGTGAGCATCTAGAAGGTTAATATTTGGATTTTATCTTTTTCCAGATAAAATCCTCTAGGCCTTCAACCCCTTCTTCTTATGAAATGAGGGACAACCCCATCTTGGGTTAGTACACCCGAAAATCCCAAAAGGTAAGGAGATGAGGAGATGCAGTGTGGAAAGTGACAAGTATGGTAGGGAATGGCACGATGACTCGTCAAGAGGACCTCCCAGTATCAAACCTATCCCTAAGGGTGACCCACTTGCTAGGGTGCAATGTCAACCACCAAAGTGAAACAGGGAAAAGAGCATAATGTCTAAGAAAACGTTACATAATCAAAAGCAGTAATAGATGCAAAAAACTCAAATGCCTAAAATATTTAAATGACACTCACCATAATACCTGGTTTATACCTAATGGAGAAAGACCCAATGTCTTCCGGAGACTAGCTGATGTGGTGGATACCGTCATGATGAACCTGGAGTTGTGGTGGTGAGATGGGCCTCTGTCTGTGAAAATGGACATTGCTAGTCAAACTATCTCTCAGTACTCCATGTCTGCAACCAGATGGCCTTGAGATATAATCTCCTTAGTTATCCTTAGGATTTGGGGATAACATCTAGCTCCTGTTTGGGGACATGTATTCACAGTAGAGTGCATGAGAACCATAGTGTCTCCTGGTGGACCTATGCCTACAATGAAACATAAAACTGTAAAATCTAGGGTGGTTCTATCACCCATCATCCATATACATCAAAACCCAAAAATGAAATTAATCTAGAAAATAAAATTTTAGCATTTTTTCAAAAAAATCTAAACTAAACATGAAATCAATATGCAAGTAGAGAAAAATGAAAAACCAAAAGTGAAATGAAACTAAACTACCATGAGAAATGAATATGCAATATGCAGGAATTAAAAATGACCTACCTACTAACCTGGGGTCCTGAAGATTAGGTCCTGAAATGTTAGGTGAAGTCATACAACCAGTGAAACCAGTTGATCATCTCATCAAAGTATCTCCCTTGTGTTTAATTATGTAATACAAAAAAGATAAGTCAAGAATGTAATGATCATGAGAATAAATAGACATATAATCAATGATGAAATGAAACTCATGGAGTTGGGTCGGAGGGAGGAAATCCTCCTGGAAAGAACATCCAAAAGCCCGATCCATCCATCTCTGAATGGGACTATTGTATGTAGATGATGGATCATCTTCATGACTGAAATTGACCAACTCCTTGTATTTGTGTGTAGCAAGAACATGGTGTGTTTCATGGAAGTCTTATTCATCATTGAAACCATATTTATCTGCGATCATGGCACATAAGGAATTTAATCTTTGACATGTTTCAGCGAGATCAAGTGTCAACAAATCAGTAGGGTTTTATTCAACATTCTCTTCATCTACAAGGGATTTTTCTTCATCTTTGCTTGAAATGTCACTGCCCCCTGAATGCTGAGAGGAGGTAAAGAATCCCAAGAAAACCTGTTGATTTCCCAAGCAAGGGGAAATGGGGTAAGGCACATCCTCATGTTTAGAGAAAAAATCGTCCCTCGGACTTAGGAAACGTCCCTTCTTTTTTTGCATATCCCCACCAAAATTCTCAATATGAAAGTACTTTCATTTGGTAGTGTGGACCTTAGAGTGCCTCGGGTTGGCCACAACCCGGTGTTTATCAAAATCTGAGCACAATGGTTGAAAATCCTCACATCACAAATCAACATCCCCGAAAGGGTACATATCAAGGGATGACTGAAGATCACCCCGAGTATGTTGCGACAAGTTATCCTCGAAGGGGAAGAACAAATATGTAACCATATCATCACTAGGCTTCCAAACATTTGAATCATACATGCATGAAGACCATTCCTACGATGATGAAAACTCAACCCCTTTTTCTTGAGGGCTACCCTCAATGTCATAAATGGGGTCTCTATAAAAAATGAAACGACCAAAGTCCCATCTACGTCTCCCAACCTATATGAAATCATCAATGTGTAGATCAACCATGTTAGAGAGGTTATTCACAAGGTCATTTACATCATCGAGGCTAATCAATTCTTCATCTTTGTGCACAAGAGGAATACAAGTTTGAAATATGTCACCCTCATCAAGCGGGGCAAAGATAACGATGTCTCAACATGTTGTGCTTCATTAAGATTCTTCTTTCTATTTATGGACATGCCCCTCCATCGCCTCTTCATCATGAGGGGCTTGATCCTTAGTGCAAGATGTTTTGTTTGTGTTTTTCAAAAAGGATCTGTTGCATCCAATGTTTCCTCTAATACTTCTCCTTTCCAAATTCATGGAATAAAGTGTCATCAAGGGGTAAAATCATGAAGATGGGTAACACTTTTGCTTGTTTTATGACAAAAAAAACTGTATTTTCACAAGTTCTTTAATTTCCGGCATACAAAAGTATTTTTTTATTTAGAATTTCACTTTACAGTAAAAACAAAACTTGTAAATAATTTTGGTTTCTTTCCAATGACTATTTTTCAATTTTTTTATTATCAAGATTTGATATGTCAATTTGACAATTGTTTAACAGTATGTTCCTTAAACATGAAAAGAATGGTAATGAGTTATTGTTTTCCACAACAATGTATCTATTATTAAACTTATTTTTTTAAGAAATGAAATATACTGCAACAAGCTACAGATACTCTATTTTATTATGACTATAATTTTGAATGTAACGGATGAATATTATAATTTCTAGATTTTTTTTAAGTTGACCAAGATGAAAACGTGGCAGATTTTAAACACATGTTTTTCTACACCTTGTATCTATCTTAATTTTTACTTAAAAGTAAAATCTAAAAATACCCTTTTGAAGAGAACAGTTTAAGGATTATGAATATAAATTTTTCATAATTTTCCACGGTGTATTTTTAGAGATATGGATTTTTCATTTCACCGAATCATAATCTCACCTAAAAATATTATGCAGTATTTTTTTTATAAAATTAAATAAAATTAGATAAAAACAATGAAAATGAAGACACGTTATACCCAATGAAAGTAGATTCAATTTTAAAAATGTTGGTATCAATTTTGAAACTAAATTCTGAGTATTTGTAGGAGTCCACTACCTCCAAAGATGAAGTAAGATGGAGAGAATTTGCAGTTTCCTGCAAACAGTCCCATTTTCAGGTTTTTGGTCAAAATATTCTTTCGGCCGAAACCTAGTTTTTAACGGAATCCGTTAAAAATAAACGTTTCGGCGGAAATATGCTTACCATGGGAAAATAATTCATCCGAAAAACATTGTACACGGATTTCAAGGGTGCCGTTAAATTTGACGTGCAAATTTTCGGCCGAAAAAGGTTTCGGCCGAAAAAATTCCTAGCAACATTTTTTTGGCCGAAAAATTGCCGCTAGAAATTTTGGAGACCCAATTGTCACGAAAGTGTTACCTAGCTTCATGATTTTACCCCAAGGCCTTCAAAAGGATTACAATTCATCATGTTCTCTTCTTGATATGGAGGAGGAACAGAGGTTTGGATGTCTTTATCAAGTGGAAGGGAAAATATAATAACTTCATCTTCATCAAATGTCTCGTATGGATATTCAACATGAGAAACTTCATCAAGATCCTCATCTATAGGAAAACCTTCTTTGCAACGAGAATCTATGAGTTCTTGGAAAGCATCTTGCAGATTCTGGGTAGTTGGTCGATAGTTCATGAGGAATTCTTCAATGAGATTTGTAGAAGATGGGATACTCCTTGGATTATAGGAGTGTGCAAGCCAATTCCTTTGACTTGATTCCAGTGAAGATACAAAAATTTTCATCAATGCATCTTCATGTAGCACATTTAAGCTCGAAGCATACTTCATATAATTCAAGACATGGGTGACTTCTAGAGCTGGATCACCATCAAATTTAGGGAAATTTTCCCTCCACTCTGTAGAGAAATGATTTGGATATCTGGGGATATCAGATCAATGCTTGAATAGCTCCACTGGAAATCTGCCTACACCTAAAGTGACCCTTTCTTCCAAGTAAGGTAGGGCAGGTAGATCATGTATCCACATATTTTGTTTCTTCAATTCAAGTTTTGCACAATAAGAGAGTCTTTATATTGAAATTTGAAGATATCTCCATGAAAGAAGAAGAATTACAGGAATATATTTTGAAGATGAATCCATATACCAATGGAGAAGGTAATCAGTCTTAAGATTTTGGTGTTCTCAACAACCCACAGGGGGTCACTGTCCTGTAGTTGGAGCCAATTTTTGACCAAAAAATGTTCACCTGTATGTTCCCGCTCTTGGATTAACAAAGAAAAATTGATATCGAAAGAAGATAATTTTTTAACTCTTATAATTTCATTATGTATCCCTCAGTCTCAGCTTCTCCATGCATTTCGCGGAATCAAAATCTGAATCTTTATGACCAAGATATGCATAATGTTTTCCAAAATTCCAACGAAGATATTACAAGAAGAAATATGAAGATTTTTTCGAAGTGTCATGTTCTCCTCCCTCTCCTCTCCCTTCACCTCTCTTCATTCTCCTTTCATTATGTACTTAACCATTTTTTCATTTCCCCCTTTTCCCTTCCTCTCCTTTCCATACTTAACCATTTTCTCTCTTCCATTCAACTCTCTTACTACATTTTCTACACTTAGCCATATATCCTTATTCTCCTTTGATTCCTTATTCATTTCCACATTCACTTTCCTTTTTCCCTTTTATTTTATTTCACCATTACTTCTTTTTATTGTTAAAATATCCGATGTGCTTGTTTAACCATAGAAAATATCAAAATATTGTTACCCAACCATAGGCATGCAACCACCCCTGATCACCTTAACATTTTCTAGATAGAATGATTCTGGAAAGCCACACTAGAAACAACAGATAAGCCCTGGCTGCAACACTAGCACAAGATGGAACCAAAAAACACCATCCAACTGCAACAACAACAAAAGACAATGGAGAGCACACCTTCTCCAAGGGTAGCGCAAGAGAGAGAGAGAGAGAGAGAGAGAGTCTCCACAACCACAGAACAAGAACAATACTCAACTGCCGCAGTTGCAGTTTCACTTCTTCCCAAGAATAACACCAAAAGATACTAAAGGTAGGGTGCATATCTTACACTAGCGAGAGAGGCCAAGAATCACCCCAGAAGATGCACATTCCTTTCTTACAACTACAACTCCAAACTTGTGTTATACCTTTATGAGAGAGAGAGTGAAGTGTGTGTACAAATGAGCTAGAGCACATCCTATTTATAGTGGTTCTTGTCACTTATCTGGGTTGACTTGTATTTCTGGAAGATAATACATTTACATTATTTATTCTACTCAGCTGACTTCTCTTCTAGGGTTTTTACACATATGTTTAGGGTTTCTCTTGCTTTCATAATATTCTATTCTAGTCAAAGGTTATGCATGGAGGTTAATACCTCCTGCAACTACCATACTATAAACATTTATCACATCCATCATCCGAATTATTCATTGAATAACTTTTCTACTGAGATGTTGTAAACTGAGAGTTGTTTTTGGATTGGGCGTTCTTTTGGGAAATAATAGGAGACTGGGCATTATTTTCATTAGAGGGTTTTCCTTTCTTCTTATACTGGTCTGTGGTACTTATAATGGTTTCAGTATCACCTGCTTTCTTTTCAATACATTCAACCGAAGGATCATGGTTGTCTCCTTCTTCTTCTCCAAATATAAAAGTATTAAGAAGTGTATTACTGAATCCAACTAATACCATGTGATCATGCAAAATATGATTAGGGTCAAAACCCTTAATCTCTTTTGCAAATTTCATGTTATATTGATCAAATTGTGTAGCATATTCATCAATTTTAGCAGTTCCTCTTAGAAATATTTCTCCAACCTTCCGAGGTAGTGGGATAAATTGCTTCTTATTTTTCTCATAGAATAAATGCAACCAGTACTTGTATTGTCTTACCACTTCAACAAAAAATAATCTATCTGGAACACAGTAAAGAAGATAAATGGGTTTTTCATGAGAGCAATAAATCCTTATAATATTATATTTTTCCATCTCTTTTATAATCCCCTTCTTATTCAAAAAATTTAATGCTTCCTGTGATAGTATGGATGTATTTCCTCCAAAGACCAACTTCTTAAAAATAGACATGAATTCATTATACACTTCATAAAAGTAGTAAGCAGCCTTTTGCCTCCACAAGGATTGATACCACATTGTGACAAGGTCAACATTACAATTTACCCTTTTCCCTATGTTAAATCCCTTGAAGATATGATAGTAAGTAATAACAAATATCAAGTAGGAGGCCATGTAAAAATTCTTAGTGTCTTTAAAATTTGACAGTTGTGAAGAAATTTCAGTAGAGATAATTTTTCCCCAATCAAAAATCGCTTGTTCATGGACTGTAAAATATAAGATATAAAGAGCCAACCATGGAATGGTTTCTGTAGAATCTTGTCCTATAATTCTAGTAAAAATCCATGCTACTTCTTGGTAGGTATTTTCCAATGAACTAACCTAAATTATGGATATATCCTCTGGCATTGTTGAAGGATCTTCTAAGTATTCTTGCAAAATATCTAATTTGTTGTTCTTTTCCTTAAGGAAACTTTTAACTTCATCTCCTTTGAGTGTAATAGTCAGCTCTGGTAATTTTAACATTTTCTTGAAAGTTGAAGGCAAGAGCTATGGGATCCATTGTGTAGTAGAATTTCCCTTCAATTTTGAATAAACTTGTTGACGCACCAAGAGACTATGTCTTTGCAATTGAAAACTTCGGGAAAACATCCAACTATAGCAATACCGGATGTCCAAGTCTTATTTTCATTTATGGTAGAGGCAATGTTGTGAAATACCAGTAAGACCTTGACCAATGAAAATTGTAGTCTTCTTGTGCGAATAGGTTCAGTGTGTCTCCAAAAAACTGTTGCTTTCTCCTGGCCATTATAGTGTAGCTTGTGAACTCTGCATATAATTCCTTAGAATATTGAAATATAATATTCTTTATAATATGACTTAAGTCCTTTTCGATGGAGAAGTTAATACAATTAAACGATATTACATGTGGGATATCATAAAGAATCCAATATCTCAATACATGTGGGATATTGATTTTAAATAAAAAGTCGATTTTTTCAAAAGAAAAGGTGAAATAAGATCAAGGGCTAGGATTGACCCATGAAATTAATCAACAATGGTTGAGCCATCGACTTCCTGAGATGATATCATGAGATCTTGGCCTCTGTTTGCAAAAAAAATTATACTGTTGGAAAGGTGTTTTGATGAAAAAGATGACGGGAAAGGAATTGAGAGCTGAAAATTGCTAAAAGTTTCTGAAAAAATTAAATATCAATTAGTAACATTTTTATGGTTTGTTGATAAATCTATTCAATACCTCGACTTCACGAGGTCATATCTTGAGATCTGGGAGTCGGATTTGGAAACGATTTATATTGTTGGAAAACTAAGATGATGGAAATAAAATATAAATTGGTTTAAATGAATGAAAGGTTGGATATCCTATCCAAAAAATTAAAACAAATTCCCCCATTTAAAAAAGACAATTAATTAAAATTTTGAAATACAAGTTTATTTGAAAAATGTTTATTAAGACAGAAAGGGACCCATTTGAAATATGATGATGTTAATGATATAATTTAATTAATGAGGATTTAATGAGGAATTAATTAAAGTGAATACTTCAAGAAATATTGTACGAGAAATTCAATAAAGGAAAACCCTAACTACTCAAGTAGTTAGAAAATGTCATTTTAGAAAGAGAAGAAGGGTTTCATCAAAGGTTCAAAGAATCAGAATTATCATAGGGGCAGGGAAACAGATCAAAAGAAGAAGAAGGTACAACCATGAATACACAACTAAGCTTCTGATCAAGGAAAATAGATCTCCATCTTCTCCACTCTTTCTCGACACCATTTCTCATGGATTTATGCTTGAATCTTTGAATTGGGAACAAGGTTGAGTTCTAGAGTGTTCTTCTTGTATTCTTCTAAAAATATTTCATATATGATCATGGAGTATTTACATCCATATACATGATTTTCAAAGCTTTTGTAATGAAGATTGTCTTTCATGAATAAACTCCACAAATAATTATTTCAGGGTTGATTTCGATTGTATCTTGTAACTTTGAGTCTTAAGTATGAGGTATTTGAGATTGACCTATCAAATTCTCTTTTTGTTCTTGATAGTAATACTCTTTTAAAATTCTTTGATATAATCAAGTTATTCTCTTCTATTTCTCGTGAAGAAGACATGGATGCATTTATATATGATTAAGAATATTGTGTATGTGATGTTGATCACAAATAAATTCTAATGATAAATCCCTCCTTCAATCTTTTCAATTGTTTAAATATTTTGTGTTGCATATAAAGATTATATTAGGTTATTGAAGACCATTTTATTGAATAATTTCAAGCAATAAAAATCCAGGGTTTGTTGCCTAGCATTCTCTTTGTTAGCGACATTTCTTGCAAGGGGGGGTAAAATGCGAAGGAATGGGTTAAAAATCCACTTGTCCTGAGTTTGGGATGCTAATGCGACTGTGTTTAAATGGAAATCAATTCTGGATG
>JZKD02S2295957.1:0-25170 GCA_000966675.3 Picea glauca | reverse complement strand
TCCTCATGGAAACATCCAATGTGTGTGTGGTTGTGTGAGTGCACTCACGAATGTCACAACTGATAGTCAAACTATCCATTTCACCTTTTATCTCAACTGGGTCTCCACTGGATCTGACATGCATGTAGTTAACAGTGGTAAATCTTCAATTGCATGTGAGACCATTGATTGTGAAGTAATTAATAATAAATTCACTGATCTCTCACTAGTGTAAGTTCAGTTACAACTAGTACAACTGAGCTTAACTCACTTAACTGAGTTAAACTACTTCACAACTCACATAACTACACATATAACTTTGTTGCAAGTTCGAATCACTCAGTTACAACTAATTCGACTTGAATGTCCCACCAGTCAACCTTTGAACTCAAATTTCCTATAGCTAACTAATTTTCGACTTCAGTTAACTATTTCCAAGTGCTAATTGAGAATAGATTAATATTTATTGTCCAACTATTATTAAGGGATAATAATAGCCAACATACATCTACAAATAGAATTTGCTCGCCATCTATAAATAGACATCATCTATAAATAGAATTTGCTCATCATCTAAAAATAGACTTCCACCTAAAAATAGCCTGAGGCTCCATCCTAGTGTAGGTGCATAATTTTCACTATGATCTTCTTGTTGAATCTCAACAAGGGTAAGAAAGAAAGGAGAAAGGTGAATTTTCCCTGCAAGCTTTGTACAGGCGATCACATTACCCACTTATGCCCCAAACTTGTGGAAGATGCGAGGATTTTATCTCTACTGCTCGTTCTATTGACTAATTATTTTCCACATAATTAGCACATGGCCTCGAGCTCCTCAAATGCTGAAAATGCGGTGAGTGGAAGTCAAAACCCATCGACGCAAGATAGTGTTCGTTTATGCATAAATATAGTTAAGTATCAGATTAATGTGGCCAGTCGGTCTCGCGATTACATTTCTTCATAGACTGTACCTGGTATAGATTCTTAGACTCCTCCAGAGATGCCTTTATATCTCAAAAAATCATATCCCCACCTCATATTCTGAAAGTAGTACTCAAGCGCTCTACCCACAACCCCAATGCTAGAGCCTCCCATAATTACTCTATTGTTGAGGATCTGGGTCAAACCCCTTGTGCGATGTCGGCTCTGGAGGTACTCCAGATGTGTCCTTCACAGAGGAATGCCTTGTTATTTGTGTTAGGATCTCTAGATCCCTATGTCTCTAAGGTTATCAAGTTTGACGTCATGGATGTGAAGCCTCACTTGCCTTACCATGTGGCATTCCAAATCCACGTGGGTTACTCAAAGTATACCATCAAATGTATTGTTATTGATGAAGGCACTACAACATTCGTGATGTCCCTGGTCTATTGGAAATCCCTCGGCTCTCTAACCCTCTATCAATCTCCAACCATGTTGACTACTTTTGATGGTTTTTCTCTTTGCCCTCATGGTATTCTTCCTACCTTCCTGATCCAATTAGGTGGGAAGACGGTGGAGGTGCATGTCGAGGTGGTTGATGTGCCCCTCGAATATAACTTGTTACTAAGACGTAACTAGACTTATATTATGACTACAATGGAATCGTTCATCTTTCGTACTCTATTATTTTCTCATGATGGGAAGATCATGACAATCCATCTTTCGTACTCTATTGCGTATGCTAGCCCCAAGGCATCGGTTGGATTGTAGATCCTCGTGATCGACAATTCTTAGCCAAAAACTGAGAATATTGGTGTGGGAATGTACTCATCCCTTATGGGTACCTTTGATTTCATGGCACCGTTTCATCATATCTATTCCATGTCGAGTAGGTATGCTTCGTCAATGAGGTTTTTTTCCTTTCCGCACTTTGTATTTTAACGATCCTTGGACCCTACCTTCCTCGACTGTGTCTTGTGAAGTTCAGTCACATACTGGAATGGCTATGCCACTATCAGCAGCAAAGATAGTGTATCAGGATATTCTTGACTCTTCTATCGACCTAGACCCTGTCACCTCGCAGAAGAACGAGGAGGATCCTATTCTCAAGCTCATATGGGCCACTTCATCATCTTTCTCACGTGACTGTCTTGATGATACTTTACCCTCAGATGAAGAAATCATAGAAGCCATGAATGGTTCTGATAGGCCATGGGATGATATGCATCATCGCTCTTATTTTCTCCCAGAGCTTTCTAGAATCGAACAAGATTATTTTAGATCTACCTTGAGAGAGATAGTCGGCTACAACATAGTCCCACTTGATACGCATGGCATTTATGCTGAAGGAAACATAGCAAGTATCTCTCATATTATCATGATCGATATCTCTCCTATACATCATTGTGGATTGTTTGCCAGAATAAATTCGTATCTACACCGAGCTCTTCAAAGAATTATGTCATGTATTCTCTTGGTCATATGAAGAGATGTCAGGAATCGACCCTCGAATTGTCGAACATGAGATTAAAACTTACCCGGATACTAAACCTGTTTGGAAACAAATTAGAGTTGTCAATCCTAGGAAGGCCCCTGCTATTAAGGAAGAGGTAGAAAAATTGCTTAACGCTGGCTTTATCTACCTGGTTCCCTTGACTGAATGGGTATCCAATCCCGTTCCTGTGAATAAAAAGCAAGGAACCATCCGTGTATGCATGGATTTTTGAGACCTGAATAAGGCTTGTCCTAAAGACAACTTCCCGACACCCTTCATTGATCATATTCTCAATGAGTGTGCAGAAAGTGAAGTTTTTTCTTTTATGGATGGATTTTCAAGGTATAACCAAATTCAGGTTAAGCCCAAGGACCAACATAAGACAGAATTTATTTATCCTTGGGGTAATTTCGCATACTGGAAAATGCCTTTTGGCCTTACGAACGTTGGAGCAACCTTCCAACGAGCTATGACCTTTGTGTTTCATGATCTCAAGCATATATTTGAAGCCTATCTCAACGATCTCGCTACTCACTCTCGTAAGAGAGTGGATCACTCTACCCACCTTCAGCTAGTTTTCGAAAGATGTCACCATTACCGCATCTATTTGAACCCTCATAAATGCATCTTTTGTGTTAGGTCATGTCATATTCTAGGATTATTAGTCTCTGAGACTAGGATCATAGTGGATCCATTAAAGTTTGAGGCAATACTTCGATTTCCTCCCCTAGGAACTATTCATCAGCTTCAAGGTTTACAGGGGAAAGCTAACTTTTTATGATGGTTTATAGTAAAATATGCCAATATTACTAAGGGTTTCATGCATCTCTTAAAGAAGGACACCCCTTTTATCTGGGATGACCGAGCCCAGGAATACTTTGATGCTTTGAAGAAATCCTTAGTATCAATGCCTCTGGTGAAGCCTCCAGACTACAGCAGATATTACTTGATTTATATCATCGCATCCGAAGGGACGATTGGTATTGTGTTGGTTCAGGAGGATGAGGAGCTGCGTGAGCACATCATTTACTATCTTAGTTGAAACTTAGTTGGCCCTGAACTCAAATATTCTCATGTTGAGAATCTAGCTTTGGTTGTCGTTCATGCAGTTCAATGATTATGACACTATATATTTCTTTGCAAAACTACTGTGGTTGCTGATGTCAATCCATTTCAATACGTCCTTACTAGGCGTATCATAGGAGGAAAATATAATAAATGGATTGTCATCTTGCAAGAATTTGATCTCGATTTTGCTTCTACGAAATCCACAAAATCGCTAGTTTTTNTTGAACTCAAATTTCCTATAGCTAACTGATTTTCCACTTCAGTTAACTATTTCCAAGTGCTAATTGAGAATAGATTAATATTTATTGTCCAACTATTATTAAGGGATAATAATAGCCAACATACATCTACAAATAGAATTTTCTCGCCATCTATAAATAGACATCATCTATAAATAGAATTTGCTCATCATCTAAAAATAGACTTCCACCTAAAAATAGCCTGAGGCTCCATCCTAGTATAGGTGCATAATTTTCACTATGATCTTATTGTTGAATCTCAACAAGGGTAAGAAAGAAAGGAGAAAGGTGAAGTTTCCCTGCAAGCTTTGTACAGGCGATCACATTACCCACTTATGCCCCAAACTTGTGGAAGATGCAAGGATTTTATCTCTACTGCTCATTATGTTGACTAATTATTTTCCACATAATTAGCACATGGCCTCGAACTCCTCAAATGCTGAAAATGTGGTGAGTGGAAGTCAAAACCAATCGACGCAAGATAGTGTTCGTTTATGCATAAATATAGTTAAGTATCAGGTTAATGTGGCCAGTCGGTCTCGCGATTACAGTTCTTCATAGACTGTACCTGGTATAGATTCTTAGACTCCTCCAGAGATGCCTTTACAGATCAAAAAATCATATCCCCACCTCATATTCTGAAAGTAGTACTCAAGCGCTCTACCCACAACCCCAATGCTAGAGCCTCCCATAATTACTCTATTGTTGAGGATCTGGGTCAAACCCCTTGTGCGATGTCGGCTCTGGAGGTACTCCAGATGTGTCCTTCACAGAGGAATGCCTTGTTATTTGTGTTAGGATCTCTAGATCCCTATGTCTCTAAGGTTATCAAGTTTGACGTCATGGATGTGAAGCCTCACTTGCCTTACCATGTGGCATTCCAAATCCACGTGGGTTACTCAAAGTATACCATCAAATGTATTGTTATTGATGAAGGCACTACAACATTCGTGATGTCCCTGGTCTATTGGAAATCCCTCGGCTCTCTAACCCT
The DNA here is from genome assembly GCA_000966675.3 of Picea glauca. Lineage (NCBI taxonomy): Eukaryota > Viridiplantae > Streptophyta > Pinopsida > Pinales > Pinaceae > Picea > Picea glauca. Next base: position 20,477 of record JZKD02S2295957.1, on the reverse strand, counting down.
CTATCAATCTCCAACCATGTTGACTACTTTTGATGGTTTTTCTCTTTGCCCTCATGGTATTCTTCCTACCTTCCTGATCCAATTAGGTGGGAAGACGGTGGAGGTGCATGTCGAGGTGGTTGATGTGCCCCTCGAATATAACTTGTTACTAAGACGTAACTAGACTTATATTATGACTACAATGGAATCGTTCATCTTTCGTACTCTATTATTTTCTCATGATGGGAAGATCATGACAATCCATCTTTCGTACTCTATTGCGTATGCTAGCCCCAAGGCATCGGTTGGATTGTAGATCCTCGTGATCGACAATTCTTAGCCAAAAACTGAGAATATTGGTGTGGGAATGTACTCATCCCTTATGGGTACCTTTGATTTCATGGCACCGTTTCATCATATCTATTCCATGTCGAGTAGGTATGCTTCGTCAATGAGGTTTTTTTCCTTTCCGCACTTTGTATTTTAACGATCCTTGGACCCTACCTTCCTCGACTGTGTCTTGTGAAGTTCAGTCACATACTGGAATGGCTATGCCACTATCAGCAGCAAAGATAGTGTATCAGGATATTCTTGACTCTTCTATCGACCTAGACCCTGTCACCTCGCAGAAGAACGAGGAGGATCCTATTCTCAAGCTCATATGGGCCACTTCATCATCTTTCTCACGTGACTGTCTTGATGATACTTTACCCTCAGATGAAGAAATCATAGAAGCCATGAATGGTTCTGATAGGCCATGGGATGATATGCATCATCGCTCTTATTTTCTCCCAGAGCTTTCTAGAATCGAACAAGATTATTTTAGATCTACCTTGAGAGAGATAGTCGGCTACAACATAGTCCCACTTGATACGCATGGCATTTATGCTGAAGGAAACATAGCAAGTATCTCTCATATTATCATGATCGATATCTCTCCTATACATCATTGTGGATTGTTTGCCAGAATAAATTCGTATCTACACCGAGCTCTTCAAAGAATTATGTCATGTATTCTCTTGGTCATATGAAGAGATGTCAGGAATCGACCCTCGAATTGTCGAACATGAGATTAAAACTTACCCGGATACTAAACCTGTTTGGAAACAAATTAGAGTTGTCAATCCTAGGAAGGCCCCTGCTATTAAGGAAGAGGTAGAAAAATTGCTTAACGCTGGCTTTATCTACCTGGTTCCCTTGACTGAATGGGTATCCAATCCCGTTCCTGTGAATAAAAAGCAAGGAACCATCCGTGTATGCATGGATTTTTGAGACCTGAATAAGGCTTGTCCTAAAGACAACTTCCCGACACCCTTCATTGATCATATTCTCAATGAGTGTGCAGAAAGTGAAGTTTTTTCTTTTATGGATGGATTTTCAAGGTATAACCAAATTCAGGTTAAGCCCAAGGACCAACATAAGACAGAATTTATTTATCCTTGGGGTAATTTCGCATACTGGAAAATGCCTTTTGGCCTTACGAACGTTGGAGCAACCTTCCAACGAGCTATGACCTTTGTGTTTCATGATCTCAAGCATATATTTGAAGCCTATCTCAACGATCTCGCTACTCACTCTCGTAAGAGAGTGGATCACTCTACCCACCTTCAGCTAGTTTTCGAAAGATGTCACCATTACCGCATCTATTTGAACCCTCATAAATGCATCTTTTGTGTTAGGTCATGTCATATTCTAGGATTATTAGTCTCTGAGACTAGGATCATAGTGGATCCATTAAAGTTTGAGGCAATACTTCGATTTCCTCCCCTAGGAACTATTCATCAGCTTCAAGGTTTACAGGGGAAAGCTAACTTTTTATGATGGTTTATAGTAAAATATGCCAATATTACTAAGGGTTTCATGCATCTCTTAAAGAAGGACACCCCTTTTATCTGGGATGACCGAGCCCAGGAATACTTTGATGCTTTGAAGAAATCCTTAGTATCAATGCCTCTGGTGAAGCCTCCAGACTACAGCAGATATTACTTGATTTATATCATCGCATCCGAAGGGACGATTGGTATTGTGTTGGTTCAGGAGGATGAGGAGCTGCGTGAGCACATCATTTACTATCTTAGTTGAAACTTAGTTGGCCCTGAACTCAAATATTCTCATGTTGAGAATCTAGCTTTGGTTGTCGTTCATGCAGTTCAATGATTATGACACTATATATTTCTTTGCAAAACTACTGTGGTTGCTGATGTCAATCCATTTCAATACGTCCTTACTAGGCGTATCATAGGAGGAAAATATAATAAATGGATTGTCATCTTGCAAGAATTTGATCTCGATTTTGCTTCTACGAAATCCACAAAATCGCTAGTTTTTGCAGAGTTAATATCTGACTTCCCTCGGTTAGATGAGGATGTTACTAATGTTGATTCATTTGTAGATGAAAACATTTTCCTTGTCTCGTCGTCAGTCCCCTGGTATGGAGATATTGTGATCTATATTCAAACTTTGAAGTTACCTCAGAACCTCTCAAGAGACAATCGACAATGTATATGATACCAAGCTAAAAAATACCTCATCATCGGTGACACTCTGTATCACCAAGGAGTAGACAGTATCTTGCGTCGTTGCTTCACTCATGAAGAAACTGATTTTGTTCTAAACGAGTTCCATAGTGGGGCTTGTGGTGGTCATCTATCCAGGCTTGCGACAAACCAGAAAATTTTGCGAGCCAGTTATTTTTGGTCGTCTATTTTTAAAGATTGTTTCGAAGTGGTTAAGAAGTGTCACCCCTGTCAAGTGTTCACTCAGAATATGCACTCGCATCCAACCCCTCTCCATCCAGTCATTATCATCAGTCCCTTCACCAAGTGGACCATGGATTTTTTAGATTGCAACCCAACTTCGGTTGGGGGGCATCAACACACTATCGTGGTCATAGACTACTTTACTAAGTGGTTTGAGGCCATGCCTACAGTTAAATTTGATGGTAATAATGTTGCATTCTTTGTGTTCAATCAAATTATATCCAGGTTCAAAATCTCGAGTGATATTGCCACTGATCATGGTAGTCACTTTTAGAACAAAATGATGAAAGAATTAGCATCGAAACTAGGGTATAAACGTGATCATTCTTCCCCTTACTACCCACAGGAAAATGGACAAGTAGAGGCCGTGAACAAGTCTTTGAAGACCGTTTTGCATAAAACTGTCAGCCAGAGAAAATTTGACTAGCATATCATGCTTTATCCACACTTTGGGCATACCGAACCTCGGTTAAGACTTCCACCAGTTTTTCTCCTTTCCAGTTAGTGCGTGGTGTGGAGTCTATCCTACCTATTGAATGTGAATTCCCTTCTCTTAGATTGGTATTTGCGCTCCTACTTGACACTTATGATCTCAAACAATGTTGCGTACACCTAGAGAGTCTAGATGAGCAACGTTAAGATGCCTCCACAGCTATCGAAGTGAATACATGACATGTCAAGGTCCAATATGATAAGTCTTTTGTCCTCAGTAGTACGTTGAGGGTGACTTGGTCCTTTTGTATGACCAAGCCAAATAACCATTGGGGTAAGGCAAGTTCAAACCCATGTGGCACGGTCCCTATATCGTGCAACATGTCTTAGAAAAAGGAACTTACGAATTAGAAGATTATGAAGGGAATATGTTGGCTGAGCCCAGGAATGGGCTCTACTTGAAAAAATATTGTGCTTGAGCCCTAATCTTGGGTGTAACTCTTTGTATACTAATGTATTTTAGTGTAAATATATTTTCCCCCTTTTTTCATCTTCAACTTGCTTATCGAGTTTTCCCTTGGTTAGTAGATGTCAATGTAGTCTTCGGTCTACTTCGGATTCGCAAAGGAGGCCAGTCATCATACACAGAACTTGGATTCTATCGCTTTGGTTTTTTACTCACCCAAGGGTCTAATGATGTCTTTTGGTAGCGTTTTCCTAGGGCCATCAATGAATAATGTAGTCAAATATAGCGTCGTTATAGAAATTTTACGTGATTTCATTTCACATGGTATTTGTTCTTTAGAAATTTGCGTAGACTCCCAGTTAGTAGTATGTCATTTGAATGGTAGTTATCATGTGCGAGACCCTGCTCTACTCCGACGATTCTTACGGGTATGAATTTTGGAATGACATTTTGATTTTATTACTTATCATCGCATACCTAAAAGTTCTAATTATGTATCAGATGCATATGCTAATTTTGTTTTAGATTGGCATTTGTCACATAACTAAAGCAAAGAAAACACTTTCATCAATGTACACATTGTAATATAAGTAAATCCGAAGACCAATTTTTTTATATATATTTCATCTCTCCAAAATATGGTGTTATAGTACAAAATTGGGGCTCACACCCTCAAAATACATATAAGTCCGTACAATACAATAATCACGACATCTACACCTGTGGCATCGGATGTGTGTCATAATAGCATACTATGGTGTTTATGAGACATTGAAAGAATTGTACCCAAGCATGGGGCACACCCACCACCTGCCATTGCATCACCTTCGGCAGATCCTCTACTTGAACCATGGAAATTCTTTGCGTCAAACGAGACAGGTTTCCTTGCACATTTTGAAGCACTCTATTAGCGTCACCTCCTACTGGCTCATCCCCCCGGTGCCTTCGTTGGTGTCATGGAAGTTCCTATGGCCATCGCAGATCCACATATGTGTAACATCCATGTTAGTTAGTACTTGAAATCATCCAAAAATATTTTAGTTTTCTTCTACAAAAATACAAAAAATGAAATATTCAAAAACTTTTGCATACCTATGTCTCTGTAGGCGGAACCTGGTGGTAACGACATGTCCAGATCTCCTCTGAAGTCAATCCCTGCATAAGGGTAGTCCTCCAAATCCATCACCTGTCGACTCCACCAGAAGAAAAAAGCATCATTGTAGGGTGTTGGTACCCTACCATCCCCCTGCCACCTCATGAACTCGTTCCATCGGGCTATAGCTAGATCATGAGGTCCATGCAGAACAATCTCGACTCTAGGGCCCAAGCCTAGAACCCACTCGAAGAAAAAACTACATAGGATAGACGTGAACCCGAAGTTCCTCTTTCTACCCAGTTTGTAGTCTGTTAGCTGGCTCTACATGTTGGCCAGCAGTGAGGTGCACTAGTCGTAAATCGTGGATCACAAGCACTCCACTGAATAGAACATAAGTTTTCTCGATGCTTGATGCAATGAGGTCGACCCTATGATCTGTGTCAACACTAGGACAACAATCTTGAGACTTAGATTGTTGATCGCTTTGATTCGTAGTTGGCTCCCCACCTTCTCGGTCCCTGCAATGAAATGAGTGGCTATGTAGTCCTCTATGTTCATGTCACTCCTAGCTCCCTGGGCTTTGAGGTTGACCACCTCACCCTAATGCGACAATCATGTCAAAAAGTATATGTCCTCAACTTCAATCCTCAATGGTTTCCCATCAAGGTTGAAGGTCTCTGTATCTAGATCCCAGTAGTTCACTAACATCTGAAGCAGTCTCACTTGAGCCCTCATACCTTTGAGAGCCCAAAAATTATACATCCCACATCTTTTTAATGCCATTTGGGCCCATGGATCTCTCTCCACTACAGCATCCACCTCTTCATGCTCTCTTTATCTCCACTCTAGCACCATCCAACAAGATTAAACTCATTTTTTGAGTCAGTAACATTTTAAAAAACCAAATCCACGGACTTGTACTTGAGATGAAAATTACAAAGTCACGAATTGGGATGCATATATGCAACCCGATGATCTACAGCCCATGTATACTCTGGTTTCTAAGTTGCATTTTGAATACTCAAAAAAGGAGACATAATTGAAATTACTAATCCACTAAAAATAAAGAGAGGAGAAAGATGACTTACTTGGTCTAGACGGTTGTTGATTCTATCACTTGTGGATCCCACAATCCGCAGTTGAAATTCAGGGGAAATTTGGTCCAAAATGCACTATTTGGGTCAAAAATACAAATGGTATAGTAAAATTGGTTATTTTCACTATTTATAGAAAACTTTTACCCACTTTGCATAGTTTTTGCTAATATTTTGTCCTAGTGGACTAATACTGTAGTGGATGGAGTTGGTTTTGGTGTTTATCTAGGGATTCTTGCGGTTTATACCACCATGTCACCCATTCGTAACTTTGGACAGGTATTTTCTTCAACCAGCATATAGGATAGGCCATCAATCCATTGTGCACATTTGCATCATCCTATGACTGCAGTTCATATGTCTTAGGTATGAACCCATTTAGTAACGACATGAAACCATCTTTCTGCAACTAGAAGTGTCGTTATTGAATGGTAAAGACTTACGAAACATGGTTTCCCTAGTTAGAACCTATGCGCCATTCGGTGCCCATGCAGATATTTTTGTCTCTAGGACAGGGAATCCCTTATAGCTAATATATGACTTTGTGTCTGAACTTCATTTCTTACTCATAAGCATGATGACCTATACCTAGTGGGACTCCCAATGAGTCTGTTTTAATCTCTTTTCCAACTCTCTCAAAAATTGAAAAGATTTTCGAGTGAACATGTCTCTTTCAAACTCATAAATTGGATTTGAAAAGACGTATATTTGGTGTAAGTTTACCCCTTTTTCAAACCAATTAGACTAAATTTACAAAAAAGGACATTTTTTGGCATTAAGTTGTAATTGCATCTCATTCTCTTGCTTGCAGTATTGAGCCTATTGTAGTTTCTTTTTTTCTCATTATAATCTTATCACCTCAGCAGTTTGCATCATCAACCAAGCAGAGCCTTGTTTATATCCTTTGCGGCATGACACCCTATACCCCAAGAGGAAACATTCCCCCGGGTGTCCATATCCTATATGCAACTCCTCGCATTGAACATAAGTATGTTCCACTTTTGGAACTAGTTTCTTAATAGCGATACTTGTTTCCTCCTCGGTATCATAGCATTAATTTGACTATGAAAAAACAAAAAAATGCAGGCGAGAAAATAATATTATCTTATATTGGTAGTAGTCGTGTCACCTTTGAACAGAGCACAAACTTTTAAGTCAATTTGTCATCAAAATTTTGGTTTTAGCATGACCTTAGGAAGCTGAGCTCGTTACTTAGAGTTTACTCCCCCGACTGGTTACTCTTCCAGTCCCTATGGAGAGGTTCATTAGTGCCTCCTACATCACAAAGTTTCATCATTGAGTTTATGCTATCAGAATATTCCATATGTCTCATGCTCTTGTTCAAAAGATGTCTATCAACCTATGTCGACCATTCCTCAGAACTCTTTACTTTGCATGTCGACCATACCCTCAGTGTGTCTCAAAGTTACATGAATTTGTAGTCCTATCATGCACCCTGGTCCTACTTTCACCATTTGTAGGTAACCTTGAACCCAGCAGTCGACATTTCATCATTGGTCGTTGACTGGGGGGTTTCCCTTGTGTTTGACATCAAGAAATATATTCACACATTGGAATTCATGCAGTGTATTGGATTCCATTAGGATTATTGGTGGTCTCCTTGCCTTTGTCGGCAATTTTCCTTATTAGTTGCTATTCAGAGGGTCTTTTTCGTGTATCTCTTGCATCTGGCACACACAAAATATGCACAGGGTCATTAGTTCATGAACATGCTATTCATCCGAATTCCTCCAAATAATCAAGCTCCTTCTTTTTACCTCATGTTTAATGATGAGAGATGCCTTAATGCTCTCCTTTCATCGGGTCTCCTTCCATCGAATTCATCCCATCTATTCTGGAAATGAGACCTAGAGTCCTATGAGTACCTAGAGGCTTGCAGTCATTAGTGGGAGGTTCTCTCACCATCGACAGTTGTAAATACATCAATGTCTCCTGATCAATGGATTCTTCAAGTGTTCAACCTCAACACCTTTATTCACACTTGTAAGAATGTACTCGGTGCCTTGTTACCTACTTTCATTATCGGTAGGTTGTGTCGTGTTTGTTAACGGTATACCTTAATGACTGGTAATCAAACGAAGTCTCATTGTGCTTGACCNTCAAAAAATCATATCCCCACCTCATATTCTGAAAGTAGTACTCAAGCGCTCTACCCACAACCCCAATGCTAGAGCCTCCCATAATTACTCTATTGTTGAGGATCTGGGTCAAACCCCTTGTGCGATGTCGGCTCTGGAGGTACTCCAGATGTGTCCTTCACAGAGGAATGCCTTGTTATTTGTGTTAGGATCTCTAGATCCCTATGTCTCTAAGGTTATCAAGTTTGACGTCATGGATGTGAAGCCTCACTTGCCTTACCATGTGGCATTCCAAATCCACGTGGGTTACTCAAAGTATACCATCAAATGTATTGTTATTGATGAAGGCACTACAACATTCGTGATGTCCCTGGTCTATTGGAAATCCCTCGGCTCTCTAACCCTCTATCAATCTCCAACCATGTTGACTACTTTTGATGGTTTTTCTCTTTGCCCTCATGGTATTCTTCCTACCTTCCTGATCCAATTAGGTGGGAAGACGGTGGAGGTGCATGTCGAGGTGGTTGATGTGCCCCTCGAATATAACTTGTTACTAAGACGTAACTAGACTTATATTATGACTACAATGGAATCGTTCATCTTTCGTACTCTATTATTTTCTCATGATGGGAAGATCATGACAATCCATCTTTCGTACTCTATTGCGTATGCTAGCCCCAAGGCATCGGTTGGATTGTAGATCCTCGTGATCGACAATTCTTAGCCAAAAACTGAGAATATTGGTGTGGGAATGTACTCATCCCTTATGGGTACCTTTGATTTCATGGCACCGTTTCATCATATCTATTCCATGTCGAGTAGGTATGCTTCGTCAATGAGGTTTTTTTCCTTTCCGCACTTTGTATTTTAACGATCCTTGGACCCTACCTTCCTCGACTGTGTCTTGTGAAGTTCAGTCACATACTGGAATGGCTATGCCACTATCAGCAGCAAAGATAGTGTATCAGGATATTCTTGACTCTTCTATCGACCTAGACCCTGTCACCTCGCAGAAGAACGAGGAGGATCCTATTCTCAAGCTCATATGGGCCACTTCATCATCTTTCTCACGTGACTGTCTTGATGATACTTTACCCTCAGATGAAGAAATCATAGAAGCCATGAATGGTTCTGATAGGCCATGGGATGATATGCATCATCGCTCTTATTTTCTCCCAGAGCTTTCTAGAATCGAACAAGATTATTTTAGATCTACCTTGAGAGAGATAGTCGGCTACAACATAGTCCCACTTGATACGCATGGCATTTATGCTGAAGGAAACATAGCAAGTATCTCTCATATTATCATGATCGATATCTCTCCTATACATCATTGTGGATTGTTTGCCAGAATAAATTCGTATCTACACCGAGCTCTTCAAAGAATTATGTCATGTATTCTCTTGGTCATATGAAGAGATGTCAGGAATCGACCCTCGAATTGTCGAACATGAGATTAAAACTTACCCGGATACTAAACCTGTTTGGAAACAAATTAGAGTTGTCAATCCTAGGAAGGCCCCTGCTATTAAGGAAGAGGTAGAAAAATTGCTTAACGCTGGCTTTATCTACCTGGTTCCCTTGACTGAATGGGTATCCAATCCCGTTCCTGTGAATAAAAAGCAAGGAACCATCCGTGTATGCATGGATTTTTGAGACCTGAATAAGGCTTGTCCTAAAGACAACTTCCCGACACCCTTCATTGATCATATTCTCAATGAGTGTGCAGAAAGTGAAGTTTTTTCTTTTATGGATGGATTTTCAAGGTATAACCAAATTCAGGTTAAGCCCAAGGACCAACATAAGACAGAATTTATTTATCCTTGGGGTAATTTCGCATACTGGAAAATGCCTTTTGGCCTTACGAACGTTGGAGCAACCTTCCAACGAGCTATGACCTTTGTGTTTCATGATCTCAAGCATATATTTGAAGCCTATCTCAACGATCTCGCTACTCACTCTCGTAAGAGAGTGGATCACTCTACCCACCTTCAGCTAGTTTTCGAAAGATGTCACCATTACCGCATCTATTTGAACCCTCATAAATGCATCTTTTGTGTTAGGTCATGTCATATTCTAGGATTATTAGTCTCTGAGACTAGGATCATAGTGGATCCATTAAAGTTTGAGGCAATACTTCGATTTCCTCCCCTAGGAACTATTCATCAGCTTCAAGGTTTACAGGGGAAAGCTAACTTTTTATGATGGTTTATAGTAAAATATGCCAATATTACTAAGGGTTTCATGCATCTCTTAAAGAAGGACACCCCTTTTATCTGGGATGACCGAGCCCAGGAATACTTTGATGCTTTGAAGAAATCCTTAGTATCAATGCCTCTGGTGAAGCCTCCAGACTACAGCAGATATTACTTGATTTATATCATCGCATCCGAAGGGACGATTGGTATTGTGTTGGTTCAGGAGGATGAGGAGCTGCGTGAGCACATCATTTACTATCTTAGTTGAAACTTAGTTGGCCCTGAACTCAAATATTCTCATGTTGAGAATCTAGCTTTGGTTGTCGTTCATGCAGTTCAATGATTATGACACTATATATTTCTTTGCAAAACTACTGTGGTTGCTGATGTCAATCCATTTCAATACGTCCTTACTAGGCGTATCATAGGAGGAAAATATAATAAATGGATTGTCATCTTGCAAGAATTTGATCTCGATTTTGCTTCTACGAAATCCACAAAATCGCTAGTTTTTAATGAGTTAATATCTGACTTCCCTCGGTTAGATGAGGATGTTACTAATGTTGATTCATTTGTAGATGAAAACATTTTCCTTGTCTCATCATCAGTCCCCTGGTATGGAGATATTGTGATCTATATTCAAACTTTGAAGTTACCTCATAACCTCTCAAGAAACAATCGACAACGTATATGATACCAAGCTAAAAAATACCTCATCATCGATGACACTCTGTATCACCAAGGAGTAGACAGTATCTTGCATCGTTGCTTGACTCATTAAGAAACTAATTTTGTTTTAAACGAGTTCCATAGTGGGGCTTGTGGTGGTCATCTATCCAGGCTTGCGACAAACCAGAAAATTTTGCGAGCCAGTTATTTTTGGCCGTCTATTTTTAAAGATTGTTTCGAAGTGGTTAAGAAGTGTCACCCCTATCAAGTGTTCACTCAGAATATGCGCTCGCATCCAACCCCTCTCCATCCAGTCATTATCATCAGTCCCTTCACCAAGTGGACCGTGGATTTTTTATATTGCAACCCAACTTCGGTTGGGGGGCATCAACACACTGTCGTGGTCATAGACTACTTTACTAAGTGGTTTGAGGCCATGCCTACAGTTAAATTTGATGGTAATAATGTTGCATTCTTTGTGTTCAATCAAATTATATCCAGGTTCAAAATCTCGAGTGATATTGCCACTGATCATGGTAGTCACTTTTAGAACAAAATGATGAAAGAATTAGCATCGAAACTAGGGTATAAACGTGATCATTCTTCCCCTTACTACCCACAGGAAAATGGACAAGTAGAGGCCGTGAACAAGTCTTTGAAGACCGTTTTGCATAAAACTGTCAGCCAGAGAAAATTTGACTAGCATATCATGCTTTATCCACACTTTGGGCATACCGAACCTCGGTTAAGACTTCCACCAGTTTTTCTCCTTTCCAGTTAGTGCGTGGTGTGGAGTCTATCCTACCTATTGAATGTGAATTCCCTTCTCTTAGATTGGTATTTGCGCTCCTACTTGACACTTATGATCTCAAACAATGTTGCGTACACCTAGAGAGTCTAGATGAGCAACGTTAAGATGCCTCCACAGCTATCGAAGTGAATACATGACATGTCAAGGTCCAATATGATAAGTCTTTTGTCCTCAGTAGTACGTTGAGGGTGACTTGGTCCTTTTGTATGACCAAGCCAAATAACCATTGGGGTAAGGCAAGTTCAAACCCATGTGGCACGGTCCCTATATCGTGCAACATGTCTTAGAAAAAGGAACTTACGAATTAGAAGATTATGAAGGGAATATGTTGGCTGAGCCCAGGAATGGGCTCTACTTGAAAAAATATTGTGCTTGAGCCCTAATCTTGGGTGTAACTCTTTGTATACTAATGTATTTTAGTGTAAATATATTTTCCCCCTTTTTTCATCTTCAACTTGCTTATCGAGTTTTCCCTTGGTTAGTAGATGTCAATGTAGTCTTCGGTCTACTTCGGATTCGCAAAGGAGGCCAGTCATCATACACAGAACTTGGATTCTATCGCTTTGGTTTTTTACTCACCCAAGGGTCTAATGATGTCTTTTGGTAGCGTTTTCCTAGGGCCATCAATGAATAATGTAGTCAAATATAGCGTCGTTATAGAAATTTTACGTGATTTCATTTCACATGGTATTTGTTCTTTAGAAATTTGCGTAGACTCCCAGTTAGTAGTATGTCATTTGAATGGTAGTTATCATGTGCGAGACCCTGCTCTACTCCGACGATTCTTACGGGTATGAATTTTGGAATGACATTTTGATTTTATTACTTATCATCGCATACCTAAAAGTTCTAATTATGTATCAGATGCATATGCTAATTTTGTTTTAGATTGGCATTTGTCACATAACTAAAGCAAAGAAAACACTTTCATCAATGTACACATTGTAATATAAGTAAATCCGAAGACCAATTTTTTTATATATATTTCATCTCTCCAAAATATGGTGTTATAGTACAAAATTGGGGCTCACACCCTCAAAATACATATAAGTCCGTACAATACAATAATCACGACATCTACACCTGTGGCATCGGATGTGTGTCATAATAGCATACTATGGTGTTTATGAGACATTGAAAGAATTGTACCCAAGCATGGGGCACACCCACCACCTGCCATTGCATCACCTTCGGCAGATCCTCTACTTGAACCATGGAAATTCTTTGCGTCAAACGAGACAGGTTTCCTTGCACATTTTGAAGCACTCTATTAGCGTCACCTCCTACTGGCTCATCCCCCCGGTGCCTTCGTTGGTGTCATGGAAGTTCCTATGGCCATCGCAGATCCACATATGTGTAACATCCATGTTAGTTAGTACTTGAAATCATCCAAAAATATTTTAGTTTTCTTCTACAAAAATACAAAAAATGAAATATTCAAAAACTTTTGCATACCTATGTCTCTGTAGGCGGAACCTGGTGGTAACGACATGTCCAGATCTCCTCTGAAGTCAATCCCTGCATAAGGGTAGTCCTCCAAATCCATCACCTGTCGACTCCACCAGAAGAAAAAAGCATCATTGTAGGGTGTTGGTACCCTACCATCCCCCTGCCACCTCATGAACTCGTTCCATCGGGCTATAGCTAGATCATGAGGTCCATGCAGAACAATCTCGACTCTAGGGCCCAAGCCTAGAACCCACTCGAAGAAAAAACTACATAGGATAGACGTGAACCCGAAGTTCCTCTTTCTACCCAGTTTGTAGTCTGTTAGCTGGCTCTACATGTTGGCCAGCAGTGAGGTGCACTAGTCGTAAATCGTGGATCACAAGCACTCCACTGAATAGAACATAAGTTTTCTCGATGCTTGATGCAATGAGGTCGACCCTATGATCTGTGTCAACACTAGGACAACAATCTTGAGACTTAGATTGTTGATCGCTTTGATTCGTAGTTGGCTCCCCACCTTCTCGGTCCCTGCAATGAAATGAGTGGCTATGTAGTCCTCTATGTTCATGTCACTCCTAGCTCCCTGGGCTTTGAGGTTGACCACCTCACCCTAATGCGACAATCATGTCAAAAAGTATATGTCCTCAACTTCAATCCTCAATGGTTTCCCATCAAGGTTGAAGGTCTCTGTATCTAGATCCCAGTAGTTCACTAACATCTGAAGCAGTCTCACTTGAGCCCTCATACCTTTGAGAGCCCAAAAATTATACATCCCACATCTTTTTAATGCCATTTGGGCCCATGGATCTCTCTCCACTACAGCATCCACCTCTTCATGCTCTCTTTATCTCCACTCTAGCACCATCCAACAAGATTAAACTCATTTTTTGAGTCAGTAACATTTTAAAAAACCAAATCCACGGACTTGTACTTGAGATGAAAATTACAAAGTCACGAATTGGGATGCATATATGCAACCCGATGATCTACAGCCCATGTATACTCTGGTTTCTAAGTTGCATTTTGAATACTCAAAAAAGGAGACATAATTGAAATTACTAATCCACTAAAAATAAAGAGAGGAGAAAGATGACTTACTTGGTCTAGACGGTTGTTGATTCTATCACTTGTGGATCCCACAATCCGCAGTTGAAATTCAGGGGAAATTTGGTCCAAAATGCACTATTTGGGTCAAAAATACAAATGGTATAGTAAAATTGGTTATTTTCACTATTTATAGAAAACTTTTACCCACTTTGCATAGTTTTTGCTAATATTTTGTCCTAGTGGACTAATACTGTAGTGGATGGAGTTGGTTTTGGTGTTTATCTAGGGATTCTTGCGGTTTATACCACCATGTCACCCATTCGTAACTTTGGACAGGTATTTTCTTCAACCAGCATATAGGATAGGCCATCAATCCATTGTGCACATTTGCATCATCCTATGACTGCAGTTCATATGTCTTAGGTATGAACCCATTTAGTAACGACATGAAACCATCTTTCTGCAACTAGAAGTGTCGTTATTGAATGGTAAAGACTTACGAAACATGGTTTCCCTAGTTAGAACCTATGCGCCATTCGGTGCCCATGCAGATATTTTTGTCTCTAGGACAGGGAATCCCTTATAGCTAATATATGACTTTGTGTCTGAACTTCATTTCTTACTCATAAGCATGATGACCTATACCTAGTGGGACTCCCAATGAGTCTGTTTTAATCTCTTTTCCAACTCTCTCAAAAATTGAAAAGATTTTCGAGTGAACATGTCTCTTTCAAACTCATAAATTGGATTTGAAAAGACGTATATTTGGTGTAAGTTTACCCCTTTTTCAAACCAATTAGACTAAATTTACAAAAAAGGACATTTTTTGGCATTAAGTTGTAATTGCATCTCATTCTCTTGCTTGCAGTATTGAGCCTATTGTAGTTTCTTTTTTTCTCATTATAATCTTATCACCTCAGCAGTTTGCATCATCAACCAAGCAGAGCCTTGTTTATATCCTTTGCGGCATGACACCCTATACCCCAAGAGGAAACATTCCCCCGGGTGTCCATATCCTATATGCAACTCCTCGCATTGAACATAAGTATGTTCCACTTTTGGAACTAGTTTCTTAATAGCGATACTTGTTTCCTCCTCGGTATCATAGCATTAATTTGACTATGAAAAAACAAAAAAATGCAGGCGAGAAAATAATATTATCTTATATTGGTAGTAGTCGTGTCACCTTTGAACAGAGCACAAACTTTTAAGTCAATTTGTCATCAAAATTTTGGTTTTAGCATGACCTTAGGAAGCTGAGCTCGTTACTTAGAGTTTACTCCCCCGACTGGTTACTCTTCCAGTCCCTATGGAGAGGTTCATTAGTGCCTCCTACATCACAAAGTTTCATCATTGAGTTTATGCTATCAGAATATTCCATATGTCTCATGCTCTTGTTCAAAAGATGTCTATCAACCTATGTCGACCATTCCTCAGAACTCTTTACTTTGCATGTCGACCATACCCTCAGTGTGTCTCAAAGTTACATGAATTTGTAGTCCTATCATGCACCCTGGTCCTACTTTCACCATTTGTAGGTAACCTTGAACCCAGCAGTCGACATTTCATCATTGGTCGTTGACTGGGGGGTTTCCCTTGTGTTTGACATCAAGAAATATATTCACACATTGGAATTCATGCAGTGTATTGGATTCCATTAGGATTATTGGTGGTCTCCTTGCCTTTGTCGGCAATTTTCCTTATTAGTTGCTATTCAGAGGGTCTTTTTCGTGTATCTCTTGCATCTGGCACACACAAAATATGCACAGGGTCATTAGTTCATGAACATGCTATTCATCCGAATTCCTCCAAATAATCAAGCTCCTTCTTTTTACCTCATGTTTAATGATGAGAGATGCCTTAATGCTCTCCTTTCATCGGGTCTCCTTCCATCGAATTCATCCCATCTATTCTGGAAATGAGACCTAGAGTCCTATGAGTACCTAGAGGCTTGCAGTCATTAGTGGGAGGTTCTCTCACCATCGACAGTTGTAAATACATCAATGTCTCCTGATCAATGGATTCTTCAAGTGTTCAACCTCAACACCTTTATTCACACTTGTAAGAATGTACTCGGTGCCTTGTTACCTACTTTCATTATCGGTAGGTTGTGTCGTGTTTGTTAACGGTATACCTTAATGACTGGTAATCAAACGAAGTCTCATTGTGCTTGACCYCAACTCCTTTATTCACATGATATAGACTTGCACCTTTGGYGGATYGTGTAGAAGACTTGAAGACTTTAGTTCATAGTTGCAACTTTCCTGAGYTRTTGTTATMTTTCATTGGACCAGTACCTACGTGACTTCAGTGATCATGGGAGATCATATTGAACTCYGTTGTATACAGATATCTTCATATTGATTTTGARACTRGTTTTATTGGGCCTTGTTCRTGACTATGAAATCCTATGGCATGTATCCACCTTTGTATTTCCTATTCATGGCCATGAACAATTGTTTGGTATATTTTCACATGGATCTGCAATGTAATTCAAATTGGYAGCCATGTGTGCAAAGTCAATATAGATTGTAATATTCTCATGAGAAACTAGTTCGTCTAGTTGGGTCTCCATTACTCCACTTCTAGGTATCGTAATGTATTTTGGTCATCATAGATACTCCTCTGACTTCACACATTAGGGGGAATCTTTTATAGCAATATTTGTCTCACCCTATGCAAATTTGCTCAAAAGGCATTTTCCATTTCCCTATGCAGACTTGAAGTCCCTTTTTGCGGTTCCCAAAGATAAAAATAATGTTTTTCCACATATATGCACCCTAACTATTATGCATCATGCGTATACATAGGTTGCACCATTGCAACCTGTGTACATCGACTTTTGTGCCCAAAATTAAAAAAAGGTGTCGATTTTCCATGTCACGTCATGAGATCCATGATCCTTGACCTTCCATATACTGGAAACGTTTTGAATTGACCCTTCAGTTCCATTTGAAGGCTATAAATGGTCCATATCCAAGGTGTGGAGAAGAGGAGAAGAATTCAACTTTGAGAGCAAAGTTACTCTAGAGAAATTACTCACTTCATATTGAATCTGCATCCCTTTGTCCTTTTAAGTCTGAACACATTGTTCAGACCCCCAAGCTCTTCCCTACTTGATGAATAACCTCATTGTCTCTCTTATATGAGCTTACCTTCGGTGGAGGATTGAAGTGGTGGAGGCCCCGCTGGAAGGGACTTAGTTTCTCAATTCTGAATGTGACGACACAGAAGTTTGTCATTCATATACTTTTGTTGATTACATTTTAATAGAAATACTCTTTTCTCATCCAATTAATGTCTTGCAAATATTTGAATTGTTATTCCATGGGCATATTTTTTATGAATATTGATGGATTATGCTATTAAATGTGTTAACTTTATATATTATCATCATATGCTTGTGTATCTTGGTTGTTGAGGACAAGTTGCAGGTATATTTCTTTGAGTCGAGTGCTCAACGGTGGACTTCATCGAACTTTTGGATGAGGTAGGCTCTTTATCTTGCCTAGTTAGCATATTTGTTTATATAGAATACTTGAGATTAGAGTTGATTTCTGCAGTCATTTCCATCTGTTGTGGTTTACCCCCTGTGACCATTTCTCCCCCTGTCTTCATGTTTCACTTCCCTTATCTTCATGGTTTTGATGTTTCTCTCCCCCTTTGACATCAATAGCAAAGGGTAACTCCCCCTGAAGATTTCTCTCCCCCTATATTATTTACAATATGTTGTCTAGATCAATGTGGGGCTTCTTATATATGTTTCCTTTCCTCTCTTCTGGGGATTCTTGTCCATTGGCACATCCTGATGTAATCCACTGACGTATATTAAAATCGTTCATGTCAAATTTCCTTCATCACTTGACTTCAAGTCTTCATGGCTTGTCATGTCTTCATTGAGATGAAATCAATGACATAATCATTCAACAATATCCCCTTGACAATATAACTCCTCCTGACTATTTATATCCCCTTGTCTTGTTGTGCCTCTCATGGCTTCCCTTCCTATGACTAGCTAGTTCCACCTATCAATATGCTTCTTTTATAAGTCATATGCTTTACTAAACATTCCTCTTGATGATGATGACAACAAGTCTTTCTATAATTCCTCTTGATCTCATGCTTCCATCCATTGTCATGTATCTTCTTTGGTTCATGTCAAGTATTATCTTCTAGACGTACCAAATATCTCATGAATTCATCGTTGTCCATATGTCATAAAATATTCCATGACTTTGCTACTCAACCACACACAATGCTAACCCATCTGTCACTTTACTATTCTGAAGACTTTTCCAAATCTATTGCAACTGATCACCACATATTCCTGCATCTCATGTTGAATAAAATATGTCTACTAGTCTACTCTATCTTCAAATCAAAATATGCAAGTCTACAACAAGTACACTTTCTTTCATTTGTACTTCATATATCCCTCCTTTATACAATCATGAATCTTTGTCTTTAAAGTGTTCCAATGATATTTCTTGTAAATGGAAACTGACCTCTTAATACCTTTATGCGGATGTGTTCCAAAAATTGCTTCTTAATCAATCAATTTGTCATGAGAAATTTTGTACCTCTGTCATCAGACCATTCAAAATCTGTCTTCCCAAAAACTGGAAACACTTCAGACTACCCAAAATATAGTTCTCCAATATGTAATAGCTACTGCTTAGAATCCCCCTCTTCATTATTCACATCACTATGAGTCTCCAAGCCAAATTGCTTAGAGGAATATATAAAATTGCTTTTTTGTAGGATCATCCTTTTGAGTTTTGACATATTCCACTCTACATGTAGATTCATCATGATCTCACACATTTGCAAATCCTATGAGTATGATCTTTGGGAGTTGTCCATTCACCTGTTCTTCTTGTTTTTGTTTTCTTCTCCAAACCTTCTTCTATTTGATATCAATGTTTTCCTTCGAGGAATATCCCATTATGCTTCTACAATCATGAGTTATGTGTCCATAGTTGTGGCATTTGTAACATTCAATATTTTAGGGGGGGCACATAAAAATCTCTTTCTTGAACATTTATTCCATACGCTCTGCAATCTACAAATTTATGTCCAAAGTTATTACAAATAAAACAATAACCAAAAAAGAAAATTTGATACCTGGAAGCAAGTGATCCTCTATGTGATGCAGTGATTTTCAATTCATTCCTTTGTTGATCATGATCTTCTCTTTTTTTGTTTCCTTCACAATGATTGAAGCTTCTTTGATGCCTGGAGGTAAAAAGTCTTCTTGGAGATACACCTCTTTTTCATTCATTCCTCTTTGACTCTTGTTGATCATGATCTCTTCCTTTGATAATGTATGCATAATTCTTAGACTTCTCTTCATTCTTCTTTTTCGGTGACCTAGAACACTTCCTTCAAATTTCTTTATTATCAGTGTGGAGCTTCCTCTCTCTCTAATGCTCTTTCTAGGATTGGCATTTGAATATTCTTTGCATGAAGCCTCACCAATGTATCCAAAACCTGCTTTATCGAATGGTGACATTTGACAATTGAGAATGTATTCTAGTACTTGACAAATCTTCAAGTTCTTGTCGATACTTTCAAATTCAACCCTCAAAGAGACGATTTCTTCTTCAAGCTTCTCACTATTTGTTCTTATTTCTTCATCATCTGGATATTCATTACTTATTTCGTTCTCTTTGCTTCTTCAAGTTGGGTTTTCAGGGAGATGATTTCCTCTTCAAATCTTCTTTCTTGTTGACTAAATTCTACTTCAAGATTGTTTAAGTCCTCAAATATTTCCTTAACATGACTTGTCAAAATATATTCTCTCTATTATGCTTTCTTTACTTTGATTTTTAAGTGAGCAACTTCTTCTTCTGCCTTTTCAAGTTCTTTTCTATGTAATATTGTTTCAGTTTCCAAACACTCGTTTATTTTATGCTTGTCTTCCAACCAATTTTTGAGTGTTTCTTCAATCATTCTGGATTTTTCCAGCTGAACCTTTAGATTTATGATAATATGTTGGAATTCTTTAGAATTTTTGTTAGGGTTTTGAGAAGCCTCCTTTAGCTTGATCAATTCTTCCTTAAGGGACTTGTTTTTCTTCCTTTCCCTTTTTAGTTCACTTAAATCACTAATTAGTTATGCCTCAAGATCCACTTCGCCTTCTTCATAATTCTCTTCATCATTTTCAAGGGTTTCTTTATGTCTTTCTAGGGAACACAAGAGTTCTTCTTTATGATCTACCATACCATCACCAATTTCTTCTTCTAGATCTATCTGACCTGATGAGATTCTTTCTTCTTGTTCTATCGCGACATATTTTTTATCTTGATAAACATGCTTTGGATATGTGATTACCAGAAGAAATTACTTAGAGTAGTGATTATGTAATTTATCCCAAAT